>CAUYRT010093117.1:0-35169 GCA_963574885.1 Lepilemur ruficaudatus | reverse complement strand
ATACTGTATTCTGGGACATGTGAGGCCAAGATATAAGGAGCATAGGGCCAGGATAAGTGATGAATGCTATTGGAAGATGAGTTTGGGACTAGAACTAGAGACTTCCTACTTTGGGGGAGAATGTTTAGGACTAGATGGTATAGTATGGATTAGGGTTCTTTCCCACCAAGCCTTTGCCTGTCATCTATCCATACATCCACCCATCCATCCATCCATCCACCCATCTATCCATTCATCCATCCATCCACCCACCCTTCCATTCATCCATCCACCTACACATCCATCCATCCATTCATCCATCCATCCACCCATCCAACAAACTAACCATTATTTCTTAAACACCTACTTTCTTGACTCTGCACTTTTAGAGAGTTAAAGAACAAAGCACAACTTAATCTCTGGAGCAGCAGAATATGGCCCATAAATCATGAAATCTCCAAAAAGAACACTTGGCATCAACTTGTCAATACATTTGCTTGTGTAACCGGTCAAAATAAGTAGGGGGGTCTTCTCACAGACTGATCATCTTGTTAACACTTTCTTTTTAGCCAAATGGCAAATAGTTTAATTCCAATAGAATGCCTAAAAGCCTTCCTCAGCAATTGATATTGGGATTATTTACATTTTATATTATTCATTTCAAATTTAAATTCCCTATCCTTTTCTCAATTGATTGCTTTATTATTAACAAAGTAATTTATTAGTACTCTAAAAAAATGAGTAAACAAAAAGATAGCCCACCTCAAACTGGCTTATGCAACACAAGGGATTTATTAGTTAACTCCATTGGAAGGGTCATGGATAAGGTGGAATTCAGGGTTGGTTTGCTCCAATGGATCAATTAAGTCAGCAAGGACCTGGTTTCACTTTGTCTCTTTGTTCTGTGTTCATTGGTGCCACTTTTATCTTCAGGCCAGTTTTCTTCAGGGTGACAACATGGCTCATGCTCTGGGTTTGTTATCTTCTAGCCACGTAGTCCAAGAGTGAGAAGGTTGCTTTGGGCAGCTCTCTCTCCCAAAGTTAGAGGCTTACTTTCTCAGAAACCCTAGCAAACTTTCCCTTCAGAGTCAGAGGAGGAAATGCCCTGTGTTAATTGGCACAAGCTTCATTTACCCCAACCAATCATTGTGGAAAGAGGTCAAGAATCTAATCTCTGATTGGTCCAACCTTGCAGCTGGGTGGGGTCAATCTCCATTTAACCTCAGGACTGCTACACATCCGAGGAAGGTAGAAGGATTTTGGAGCATTCAGCTATACTTTCTGCTACAGTAAGGTTTTAAATTTTTTCAGTATTCAGTTAATCAGCATGTATTAAGTGCTTTCTATAAGCAGGGAGCCCTGTTGGGTTCTTGGCAATTGTCTGCAAAAATCCTGATCTTGACTTTCCTGTGTACTGAACTAGCAAAGCAATGACCTGGAAGCTGTGAATAACAGGCTGAATCTGTCCTCTAGCTTTTGGGGAGGGGGTGATTGTAGAGCATGTCTTATTATAAAAATCATGGCGGGTACCTAGAATTTGAACTATTCAAATGACTGAGTTTCCAGGTACCTAAGTAGGAACATGTTATTTGCATGAAAAAGAAGTAGGCGTGATGGAGCAGTTTCTTTCCTGCCTTCCTCCCCTGTGTATGTTTGATGACAGTTGTTTGGGGGAAATTATGTCCACTAGACCTGCTGGGCTGCGGTACAACTCCAGTTAATATTTGACTATTGGCTTCCTGTTGCCCAGAAAACTAATAGTGAAAAATAAACCACAATATAAGTTAGGCTTCCTCTTCTTATCTCTCTCCAACTTTTGTATCTCTACCCTTTTAAAGAGATGCCTCTCTCCTTATAAATTTGGAGAATATGTTCACTGCTTGTCCCAAAGGGAGACAGTGAAAAAAAAATCCTTTGATGGTACTGGGGCCTTGTCTGTTTTCCAAAGTGGTTGAAGGAAAAGATGCCGGTGACCAAGTCTCCCAGACGTTCTGCCTGGTTTCACGGCTTCTTGGGCGTATATCCCGCTGCCTGTCTTCGAGGGTATCCAGGTGTGTAGGGGAGCTAATGAGAAAATTGGGAATGGAAATTGAAAAGAAAAGAGCTTTGGTGTGTGGCGTCAACATGTATCAGAATGACACAACTCCCAGTGGAGAGAAATGAGGTTTCTAGTTCCGAGGACAAAATTCATCGGTTGCAACTTAGTGCCCCGTCCCCCATCTCACGTCCTTTCCCCATCCAGCCCCCAGCAGACTAAAGAATCCTGTTGGCATACTGAGTCCCCAGCACCTGTGTCCATCAGCCCGTCCTTTATGGATATTTCCTGATCTCCTGGCTTCAGCTGGCTGGTGTCTCCGTGGTAACGGAGAGCGGAGAGGGGACCGTGGGGGCATTTCAGTCCATTTGTCATCAATTGCCACTGTTTTGTTCCGCCTGGTGTGTGCCCTCAATTGTGTCCTGGAGGAGGCAAAGTAGAGCACGGCGATTCGGCGGAAGGGATGCTCCCGCCCCCGAGACTGGGGGTGGGGACATGTCGCCCTTACAACTGCCTTCCGAGAGAGCCAAGGCGCGGAGACTGTGATAGAATGCCCACCTACCCTGGGAGAATAATCACTCTGTGACTCAGATTTTATGTTTCTGGAGGGAGGGTGGCATTTGTATCAGCCCAAAGACCTTGACCTTATTGTTGAATTAAGAGGCAGGAGTTTCAGATACAGCCTCCCCATAATATAGACTAAGATGTGATCTTTCTTATTCTGGGTTGGACTTTTACTTAAAACAAGACCCTCGGACCACCACGTACCACCACCTTAAAAAACAGAGCGTGAGCTGTGCACTGGTTTTGTTTTGCGTCCTGTCCGTATGCCGCACGTTCATTTCCATCAGGCCTACAAAGACGGTCCCACCCCAGCCCTGCCAGCCCCCACGTCAGGCTTAAACAGTTCGAGCCAGGAGTTCGGTGGAAACATTCCTGGTTGACTGGGCCTACGGATGCCACTGTCCTGGGCCCAGTGGACTCTTACTTTTGCTCTGCTTCTATTTTTATCTTCAGCAAAGGCTCAGACCAAGTTCCTCCCAGGCGCCCAGACCCCTGGCGAGTTGGGTGATGCCCGCCCGGCTCTCATTCCTTGAGGAACTCACAAGTAAGGCCCAGTTTGGTGGCCCCATCTTCACTCTCTGGGCTGTCTCCGTTCGTCACAACACATCATCATTCCTCCTCTGAAACTTCGCGGCTTCTTCGGCGCCTGGCACAGGGAATGCTCCGTGTCCTCTTCCGTCCTCACTCTGTCGGCTTCTTTTCCATCATCCCTCTCTGGGCTCTTTTGTCTCTTCCGGCTCTTTGAAGGCTGGTGTTGTCTCTGCCTCGAGTTCCTCTTCCCTCCTTGCAGCGGCACCCACCTCTGCAGCTGTAGCTGTGCGTTCCGAGGCGGAATCTCAAACCTGCCTCTGACCCGGATCGCTCTCCTAAGCAACCAGCCCTGAGCGGCACGAACAACCAAACCGTTCAAACCACGTTTGACCTTCTGTTAAATCTCCCTCCTGCCGTTTTCTGCCGTATTGTCCGCACCTCTGGTCTGGCAGTTGCTCAGGCTCCGAATCTTGGGATCATCAGCAATGACTCTCCCGTATGACAGGACTCGCACTTGCCTTGCCTCCTCTTCCTGCTCCAGTTTCTGCCCCCTCCCCTTTGTCCTTCCTGATGCTTCTGCCACTTCTGGCCAAGTCATGCTCTGCCCAAAACCTTTAATACCTCGCTAATCCCTAGAAATCAAAGTCCAAACTTTGCTTAATGTCACACAAGGTTCCCTGCAGACATAGCTTGCGCTCCGATGCCCTGGCTCTGCTCCTCTGCCAGTGCGTCCTTTGACTAGGCCCTCTGACTCCCAGAGACTGCTCCTGGGACTGTGAAAAGGCATAGCCTTTGGCAAAATATGTTGAAAACCTTGAGGGTGTGCCTTTTTGTTTTTGTTTTTGAGGCAGGGTCTCTCTCTGTCACGCAGGCTAGAGTAAAGTGGTGTCATCATAGCTCATGGACCCTCAAACTCCTGGGCTCAAGCAATCCTCTCACCTCAGCCTCCCGAGTAGCTGGAACTACAGGCACGTGCCACCATGCCCAGATAATATTTCTTGTTTTTTGTGGAGACAGGGTCTCCCTATGTTGCCCAGGCTGGTCTCAAACTCTTGGCTTCAAGCAATCCTCCTGCCTCAGCCTCCCCAAGTGCTGAGATTGCATCATGAACCACTCTGTCCTTGAAGGTGTGTTTTGACCAAGTTATTCCGCTTCCAGGAATTTATCTTGAGAAAATAAACAGCTGCACAAAGATATATGCTGAAGAAACTTCATTACAGCATTATTTGCAATGATGAAAAACTGAAAAGAGTATCAGTGTCCAATAATATCAATACAGCGGAACACTAGGCAACCATTAAAAAGAATATACACCCATTTACGGATAGGAAAGTTATTTTCATCGCTTTTCTATGTTCTAAGTAGAAAAAGAAGTTATGGAATGATACATATTAGTATAGAATTGATACATATTAATATAGAGATTGTATATAATATATGCATAGAGTAGAACAACTCTAGAGGAGATAGACGTGTGTATATATCAGCATATATACACATATAAATACAAATATATATAGTGGCTCGAGTTGTGGTTAATGGCTTGTTTTTTCTTTTTCATATCAGTATTTAAAACACTTATGCCATAACTATGAATAGTTAAATCTACAATGTGCTGAGGCAAAGCAGTTTAAAAAAGAAAAATGTCCTCCACTTTTTCGGCTCCTTGCCTCTGTTAACCTTATCATCGTGCCCGTAAGGCTTTACATCCCCATGTTGTGGCAAAGCATTATCCGTTCCCAAATCCAGTTAAATTCCTTTTGCAAGGGAGAAGCAAAGGATCTGGAGTTAGCGGTTCCAGGTTTGTGTCCCCATTCTGCTCCTTATGGAGCTGGGTTTCCTTCTCCGCAGAAGGGAGCGGGTAATGACGCGCAGTTCACGGGCGCGGCATGAGGAGGGGACGGCGTAGGCGCGAAGCATTTTGAGAACAGCAGAGCATCATGCGGCGGCCAGGGACTGTGATTCATTGTTATTACTAAGGCCCTTGAGTCTAACTCTGCGGACCGAGTTGCCACACAAGGACCTGGCGACTGGTCAGCCTCAGCCTCGAGCCCGGTCATGGACAGAGCCCAAGCTTCGCACTGGTCGGAGCCCGGGCCCCTGCGGATTGGCTGCGCGGGCGAAAGGGGGGTAGGCTTCCTCCCCGCGTGCCCTCAGCACTTCCCGTCCCTGCCAGGCTTTCCAAAACGACGCTTAACTCTAGAAGTCGTGGGAGAAACACTATGCTCTGAGCCAGACTGGCTGGGAGCCGTGTGGGGACCTCAAAGCTGCCTTGCTATCTCCCCAACCTGTCTCAGGGCCCCAGCTGAGATCTAAGGGGTCGAGTGGTCCCCAGGAGCTGGTGGCCCTCAGTACCACCGGCCATGTGGACCATAAGGAGGCCACCATCTCCCAACATAGCCCTGGCTGGAGAGCAAGCTGGCTGCCCTGTGTGTGTGTGTGTGTGTGTGTGTGTGTGTGTCTCATGACTAGTGTAAAGTCATCTCTGCACACAAGAGGATTGGGCCTACTGCATGCTTTTTAAAGTGAGTCAGGACTCAAAACCACCTACTCAGGCCCTGCACAGTTTGAGTGGGAAGAGGAGAGTCTGGGAAGAGGTCAGGAGGGACCAGAGGTTGATGCCAGCCTCTAACAAGACCACCGTGCCAAGGGGTGTGGCAACCAAGGACTGTCTGATTTATCCTGGTCTACTCGCTTGTCTATGGGAGAAGGGGCATCCTCCAGATGATCCGTAGGGAGTTCTGGAGGTGAGCTGCTGCCCAGGAGAAGGACTTGGAGGCAGAAGGGGTGAGAAAGCCCGAGATCGTTTGTCTTGGCCTGGTTGGAAGCTGTTTGGCCAGCCCGACGGAACCTGTCAACAATTGGAGAGTGAGGTCAGCTGGGGCTGGAGGCATCGTGAGCTATCACTGGGGCCTCTTGAATCATCCATGATGAAACCCTTTATCAGCCTGGGAGGAGGCAGCCCCGGGGAACAAAACCCCTGGGTAAGGCTTGATTTTAAGCAAGGCCGCATCCGGAAGGACTGGCCAGGATGAGTTAGCCCCGACGCGCCCTCCAAGATAACCAAACAAGTTGACTTGCTGAAGGGACTATTTAGTATTCTCCATCTGGGATCAGGGCAGAGCTGATGTTCTTCTTTTCCCAAATCCGGGCTAACTTAACCCTCTGGGAACCAGGCTGCAGATTTCCCATGCTTCATCTTCTTCTCCCGGCAGCCGGGGGGTAGTGGGGAGAATGGAAACAGTTTTACTTCTGGGGCAAGATTAGGGCTCATTTCGCAGCAGGGAGTGAGATAACACCGGGGGAGAATGGGGAGTTTTGTCAGAGATGGCCTGCTAAAAAGAAACAACTGCAGCCCCCAAGCACCGCGTTGGAGAGATAGCAGGGGGAGACAGCACGTCTTGTCCCTCTGTGTCTCTAAACGCTTCAAGGCCGCCCCCACCAGCACGGGGGAGAGGCCGGTGGCAGAGCCATTTCATGAGTGACAAGGAGGCGCTGGCTGCCTGAAATGGTGACCCTGGAGTTAGAATCAGGAGGGAGGCTGGAATCTTTAGTACAGCCTTGAAAGCAAACATCAGCCCACTCCACCCCACCGCTGGGATGGGAATAGGGTAGGAGGCTAGCAAAATAAATAAAATCTGCTGTCTTTACTGACCAGGCAGAAATTGTTACTTGAACAGCAAAGGGAAAAAATGTGCCAGATAGTCTTCCCGGACTTGTTTTCCATCTTCTCATCCTTGCGTCCCTTATCGATGTGTTTCTAGAAGAGTTCCAAAGGGAGCAGCAATTGCATGAGGGCTGCAAGAGGGGCAGTCTCAGAAAGTAAAGCATGTGTAGAGGTGAAAGGGGGGGGGCGTCTTGCAACACTGTCAAGCCAGCGTTCCCGCGCGGGGAGACCCCGTCTCAGCTGACAACATCAGAGCGAGGACTGGCTGTTTGCCAGGATTTCCCCAAAGCCACCCAGGAACACACCACGGACCAAAAGGAAGAGAAAAGTGCACAGCACAGCATTTCTATTCACCTTGTGTTTTATGCTTCAAAAGTCAAGTCAGTTGTCACCAAAGTAACCCAGTTTGCAGCCGTGGGGAAGTTTGAATTATTCTCCTTTGAGCTGCCCTTTTACATTGTTTCAACATCGACTTTACCAAGGGTCGAGGGAAGTGGCTGGAGATGGTCCCGGCACCAGGCTCTTCAACCCCGCGGCTGCAGGGGGCCATTTGTGGGGATGGCTGCTCGATTGCTTTGTGGGTGTCAATAAGGTCGTTAGAAAGTGATTGCGTGCTTAGGAGATTGTGATGCTCTCAGGCCAGTGACAAGAGCCAGGCCTGTCACCTGAAAGGTGTGTTCCTTGGTTTCGGTGGTTGCCATAGTGTTGCTGGACATCTGGGCACCTGGAGCGGTGGCTGTGGTAGGACCACCCGCGTGGGCTGCCAAGACAGCGATCTTTGCTCTGAGAGCACCAAGTGACTAGCGAAGTATGTAATGGGAAGTACTACGACCCCTTTCACGTGGAGACAAGTCGGGAACCTCAAGGAGCATGGCCCCTGGAAGGCATCCCCTAAACTGTCTCAGCACATTTGCCTGGGAATGTCAGACAACCAAGATGTGGATTGGCACACGCGTGGTGGCCCTGGGAGGGAGTTAGCTGCGAAGGTTCAGAAAAGCAAGCTTTGCAGTCTGGGGGCTGCCTAAACTTCCTGTGTTTTCTTTGTTTTCCTTTTGGTTTTCTTTTTCCTCCCTCTCTTTCTCTCTCTTTCATTTAAATTCCCTCATACAGGCTAAGGGAAACCAAGGGAAAGATAGCTGGCCATGTGTGGGCTGGAGCTCTGGGGGACGGTGCCTCGCCCGGGGCTGACACGGCTGTGGATGTGAGTCGGAGGGAAAGAGGGTGAAGGGCGATGACACTCGGGGGAGATGTTGGCGTTGCCGGGTCACCCCCATCTCCCCACCTGGAGGATCAGCTTCCAGTTTGAAAGCCTTGGGGACTTTGTGTTTTGTTTGAGTGAGGGAAGCTGTTTCCCTTACATCCTTTTAAAATAAATAAATATAAGGCGGTCATATCATTTTACAGATGCTGCTAACAACAAACACAGATTTGGAGCTCTGGCCATTTTTTACAAAATCAGACAAAGACAGGGAATGTAGTGCAAGGGAGGATGTTAGAGACAGAGAAAATTAGCTGGTTTATCTATGTCTCTTGCTACTTCCACCACTGCTATTAGTAACAAGAGCATGCCACCATTAGTAACACCGTCATCACCATCACCACCATCACCATCGCCACTAACACCATCACCACCACCATCACCACCATCAACACATCCATCACCACCACCATCACCGTCACCATGACCACCACCACCACCACCATCACCATCATTATCATCATCACTACCATCATCACCACCATCACCATCATTATCATCATCATCACCACCACCACCACCACCACCACCATTATCATCACCACCACCATCATTATCATCATCATCACCACCACCACCACCATCATTATCATCACCACCACCATCATCATCATCATCACCACCACCATCACCATCATTATCATCATCATCACCACCACCATCATTATCATCATCACCATCACCACCATCATTATCATCATCACCATCACCACCACCACCACCAGTACTGCTGCCACTGTCACTTTCACACCTACCCCCACTACCGCCATTACCACCTCCAAGTAGCTCTTAGGAACACCACCAAAGTTAGGGTCTGCCAATTTCAGCCAGAACACTGTATGCCAGACTGTTGAACGAGAAGGGGGCCACTGAGCCTATACGTGCGTTATTCCAGTTGATGGCGCTGACAAAGTAAAAGTGTCCCAAAGCTACTCATTGGACAACAGCAGCAACCTGATGGAAAGTTTCTGGTCTTGGAGCCAGGAGACCTGGGTTCTTGTCTTTGCTCTGCTGTTTAGCAACAAAGTGACCTTGAGGAAATCACTTCTCTTTGGGCCTCAATATCTTATGTATAAAATGAGGATAATTAAAACCTATATAGCCTTTTAGAGTTTAAAGGAGAAAGCACATGTAAAACCCTTATCACATTATCTGACTGATAAACGATGCTAAAAATCCATCCTTTCATCCCTCTTTCCCTCTTTTCTTCTCCTTCTTCCTCTCTTTGTTCTAATTGTCCGTCTTCTCATTACTTCTAGATCTGAGGTCCCCATCTGTCCCCACACCTCAAGTTCAGATAGGGAACCATTAATACAGGATCCTGATAAACTTTTATAGCTTCTCCTTTAGCTCCTCACAGCCTATATTCACAGTATACTCTCCTTTTTCTCAAAGAGGAGAGAAGTTAATCCCAGACACCCAGCATGTGGGAGATCGATGAGGACCATGGCAGGGGGCTGGAGGGGGAGGTCCACTGCCTCCAGAGAATGAGGTCGGGCCCTGTGAGAGCGCTAATTAAAAGGTCAGGCTTCGTTTCTGGTGTCTTCCAGGAGACTCGCAGGGTGAGCAGGCGGGGGAAGGCCGGGCTTCCTGACGCTGCCTGCCAACTCTGTATTGCAGCTGCTTGCTGGAGAGCTGGCTGCAGAGAGCTGTTTGCTTTGGCCAGATGCGCTGCAGGGAAACAGTAGTAGGACAATGTCGGGGGAGTGGCAGGGACGGAGGCAGAGGGGGCCCCGTGCATTTTCAACAGAGAGAAAAGTTTTCTTTACAGGTGGTGTTAGGCCTCAGGCTGCCTCGAGGAGCCAGCTGTGACTTGGGTTCCAGAGGCTGGCCTACAGGGATGTCGGATGCCAAGGCTGAGTGTGGCTGGAGGAGCGTCTGTGCCTGTGCGTGCAGAAGTGGGTGGTGTCCCTCGCGGAAGACAAGAGAGGGTCTGAGGGGAGTCGGTCAGACTTGGCCTTATTTCGCCTGTCTCCATCTGAGTTGGGTTTTCCTGGGATGGTGAAGAGCTGTGGCCCATGGGCATGTGTGTTGTGTGTTGTGTGTTCTCAACCCAAAGAGGAGATGACCTTGAACTGGAGCTGGAGCAACGTCACCAGGAGATGGCATCTGTACATGTGGCAGTTCCAACAGGGGCTTCCGGATGTCACTCATCATTTTTAACTTTATTTGCAATAATAAAATACGTAATATTTCTGAGCACCATGTGCTACCCAGTATGCTTTTTATACATAATCACATTCAACCTTTAAAAATAAATTCAGAGATGACTGCCCTAGAGCTCAAGATGCTCAGATGAGGTAGGTTGTATAGCTAATAAGAGAAAAATTGGGCCAAGACCTGTCAGCAGCCCTGTTACGCTGCACCAGGTAGTGATAACCGCTTCCCAGCAAGTGCTACAACTTCCTCTGAAGACCACCCAAAGAGGGAGAGGAGGGGCTGAGTCTACTTACACCCAGTGGGTACAGTGTGCACCGTCTGGGGGATGGGCACACTTGTAGCTCTGACTCATGTGCGGCAAAGGCAATGTGTGTAACCTAAACATTTGTACCCCCGTAATATTATGAAATAATAAAAAAAAGACCACCGAAAGGTGAGCCCAGTGCAGGATTGGAGATACCACGTATGAAAGTATGAAGGGGAGAGGCTGTACCCTCTCTAGATCCTGGGAAAAGGTAGATGACCCTTCAGCATTTGCAGAAGGAGTGTCTCCAAGAACCAGCCTTGACCTGCAAGAATAATTTTATTTCTTGCTAGCTGCTAGGACTGACGGGATGAGGAGGCTGAGCTGGGAGGCAGAAGAGGACAGCCTCAAGCCTCCAGCTCCTTGATGAGACCGGCTGGGGTTGACTTGGTCTCATGTTTTGGCATCATGAGCAACTCTGACCAGCAGGAATTTTCCACGTGAGCTAAGTCAACTGAGGAAGCTCCAGCCGAGAGTCCAGGGTCCCCAGATTGTGACTGCTCCTCCTTGGTGCCTTGGTCGAATACCTTTTTGCCCTCTGGGGAAAATCAATACCCAGGAAGGATTTTTCTACTTATTCTGCTCTCTCGGAAGAATTCAAAACAGCTGGGAGGGAGGCGGTGTTTAACTGCTGGGGTCGTCTGGGGGCCTCAGAACCAGCGAAGAGGGAGTTAGAGGGAAAATCAGCTGCTCTGTCATTTAAGGAGAACCCCAACTGAGTCCGGATCCTCTTAACTTCCGGTCACCACAGTGGGTCCCTCCTACCTGCTCGGCCACCGGCTGGTCATCGCAGATCCGACCGCCCCCACCCTTTGTCCAGGGAGGAAATCAGACTTGGAGTAGCTCTAGCCCAGAGCCTGGCCCCGCCCGCCGCTCCCCTGCAATTGTCTCCTCCCGCTCCTTCCTCGGCTCTGACTTGCTCTGGGTTTCCAAGAGGCGGTTTCAAAAATAAGAGGCTAACACACCCTTGGCAAGTGCTGGGAAGAGGGAAATGTGTTTGACACATGCTCACCCAGAGCCACTGAGGGCTCCCAGCAGGATACAATTAATGGCCAAGGGGGAAGAAGGGATTGCAACAATATGTTTTTTTTCCCTCCCATATCCCTAGTTCCCGAAGTTTGGAAACATTTTGTGGTGCAGACTAGAGCATCCCAAGGATCTGTAAATAAATAGCTGGTGCACACAGATTTCAGGTGTAAGCAGAAGGGAGTCCAAGGAGGTATGTTGCTCATCCTGCAGTGGAAATTCAAGGATTCAGAGGAAACCTGGGTTGTAAATTGGAAACCAGCTAGAGGGCATTAATTAGGACATTTTCCCAACTTTAATCTTTTGAGCCTCCAGGCTTATTTAAAAAATATATATGAAAAAGAAAAACGAAAGAAAAAAATTTAGGAAACTGAAGCAGGGTAATTAAAGTTATTAAAAACTGTTTACAGTTAGGCTAAGAAATCCACAGGCACCTAAACCTCATAGGGGGTCAGCGTCAAAATTGGGAACAGGACTTTCTGTTCCACGTCTTTAAAATGCAAATTTGGTTCCTGGGCATCTTAAGACTCTAGAAAGCCAAAACCCTTCTCCTTGTGAGCAAATTCTCTTTAGAGTCTCTGAATCCCAAAGAGCTCCCTGACATTATAAGGTACCGAAGCACTAAATCCTCTTTCCAGGTGGGCCAGGCCCAGAAAGACTCCAGGAATCCCCAGGTCCTTCCCTCCCATAAACCCCAAGCGGGGAAAAAAAGAGAAAAGAAAGGGAAAAAAAATTGATTGTAAAATGTTTAAGGGAAACCAGATTTAGAATGAATAGACTACCTCAGTGCAGCCTTGAACTCCTGGGCTCAAGGGATCCTCCTGAGTCGCTGAGACTACAGGTGTGCACCACCACGCTCGACTTATTATTTTATTTTTTTGTAGAGATGGAGTCTTGCTATGTTGCCCTGGCTGGTCTTAAACTCCTGGCCTCAAGCGATCCTCCAACCTCAGCCTCCCAAAGTGCTGGGATTACAGGCGAGAGCCACTGTGCCTGGCCAGATACCAGTATTCTGGTTTTGCTTGTTTGTTTCACTCTTGTCCAATTTCCTTCCCCTTTACCATGGTACACAGGTGTAGGGAGGTGACCTAGATGATTTTACAATGATCCAGTGGGTGGTACTCAGAGGAAGCCAAGCCAGGAAGTTCTTAGGGCTCCATCCTTTCCCTCTGCCTCCCCTCTTCCCACCTCTTCTCAGGGCAGCGTTTCCAGGAAGCTCGGTGCACCGTGTACTCAGCTGCCAGCATAGTGATCAGCAGTGTGTACTCTTTGCACATGTTGAGAACATCGGGGAGAATGCGTCAGAGATCTGATCATTGATTCCCCCGTCCCCCTTGGCGAGCGTCCTGTGGGTTTGCCCGATCTGCTCTTCATTTTGCCTGGGGTAGCCCTGTGTGCTCATGGTCTTGCTTGGCACATCTCAGAAACTAAGCTGGACTATCTGGGTGCGGATGCGAGTGCTTGGGCCAAGGCAACCTCCTCCAAGTCCAAAAGCATGGGATGTCTGAAAGGCCATTGCCGGGAGTGCCCGCTGTGTGTGGAGAGGCCCATCTGGAAGGGCTGGGGGTTGAGCCTGACATCAGGAGTTATAGAGTGACTGCCGACCAGGGCCAACAAGGGAGTCTACATGCTGTGGTTTCTTATACAGGGAGGAGGTGCAGCTCGGCTGAAAGTTGAGAGAGGCTTTCAGTGTAGGCCTCTTACAGGGCCTGTCCCTGCTTACCGGCTAGCAGGGGCATGGTGGTGGGGCTGATGGAAGAATTCCACGTTCCTTCTCCTATCCCGCGCCTTGTCCAATCTGGTCTCTCTCTTCCCTTTCCCCACGTGACAGTCACTGTCACAGAAAAGCCTTCAGCAAATATTGGCGCAGCCGGAATCTGGCTACAGTACATCTTGCTTCCAGTACCATCCCAGGGCTGGGCACCCTGCAGAGATTTGGGAGCGACCCTGCAATTCCCATTGTCCAACCTCCCCTCTTGGGGAGAGAGGACCGAGCCCTGCGGCCGCCTCCTGCAGCCGACGTGGGCTCTCCACCACCACTTGTGTCCTTTTCGCCTCGGCCAGTATATAAAGAGCTATTTTAGGTGTCTCAAGCTTCTAAACAGCGGAGGTTGAACAAAACTACCGTGGGTGGGACAAATCCTCAACCTTAATCTTGGCCCTTGAAGTGAGGGCTGCTTGAATACAACGTGCTGTTTATGCAAATCCCGTGCAAATCAGGGCAACTGGATTAACTCGGGGGAAGAATCCCATGGCCTCTCTGAGCCTTCCCAGCTCTCGGTGTTGGCCTCAGAAAAGATGAGCTGTGTTGGTTTGTTTTCTAAGTGCTGTTTTATATTTTCGAAACTTTTCTGTACCGGTGGCCTCAGCCACCGCGGAGTCAGTCGGTCGCCCAACTTGGCTCTCCCCATGCTACCAGGGCCTGTGTGTGAACAGGGAGGTTTGTTTTAAGCTCTGTCAACAGGGGCCTGTTGGACGTGACCACACCTTCGGCAGGCTGGCCAAAGTCCCTGCAGGGGGTGAGCCTGGGCAAAGGGCTGGCAGTGGCCAGGGGACCCAGGGACAGGGAGGGTCTAGTCAAGGGACACTTGCTCAGTTAAGATCAGTGCGTCTCACCATAACCAGGACAGATGAAGAATCCTCTTTTGGGTGGGAATCTTCTATTTGTGAGATCCTGAATATCCTACTTGAAAACACAACCAGTTGCCGTTTGACATCCTTGGAGACTCCAGCTCAGCCACTGGGCTTGCATGCATATTTATGCAAAACAAAATGCAAATGAGCCCATTGAGCCCTTTGTATGTCTCCTGCCAGGCTGGGAACCTGTCTTGGACAGACTCCTCCTCCAGTGCCTTTCTTCTCTCCAGGAGAGTTTTTCTAATTAGGACATGGAATCTGTGAAACTTTGCCTGTTCAGTGAAACTCAACTCAAAAAGTATGTTTACCGAACTCCTCCTAAGTACAAAGTGTTATGTTAGGCTTTTAGTGAGAGTCAAAGAAGAAAAAACTTTAAAGTTATTGCCCTTGAGGAGCTCATGATGTCTTCAGTGAGATTTCCAGTCCTGGTTAGTTTCTCATTTGCTTATGTGTCTTGAGCAGCTATTATGTGCTGGGCCATCAGCCCGACACTGAGTACACAGCACCGAGCAGGTATGAGAAGCTTCCTGCCCGTATAAGCTTACATCCTAACAGCGAAGACAGACAAAAGAGAGGCAATGACACATAAAAGAACAAGATAATGACAGACTGTGATAGTAGCCAGAAAGGAAATGAACAGGGTGCCATTTTATCCTGGCAGAAATGCACTGGATATGGCCTCGTTTGGTAAATCTTTATAACAGTTAGAGCTTATTTTTAAATGAATTAAAAACAGCCACAAAAAAGGCAAGGGGCAGAAGGTGTTTTTGCTTATGCCCTGCGTTCTTGTTTGCCTTAACTGGAATAATGGTGTTCCATTAGTCAACGAATTCCACACATATTTATTGAGTGCTGACTTGAGACAGGAGTGTTCTGGGCGGTCAGGATGCGCTGGCGAACAACACAGACCAACACAGAGTCGGTCCGCTGTGCGTTGCTGTAAAGGATGCGTGAGGCTCGGTAATTTATAAAGCGAAGAGGTTATTTGGCTCATGGTCTGCAGGCTGTACAAGAAGCATGGTGCTGGCGTCTGCTTCTGATGAGATCTTCGGGAAACTTCCACTCATGACAGAAGGTGAAAGGGGAGCGGGCTCGTCACACGGTGAGAGAGAGAGCAAGGGAGAGCGGAGGGGGTGCCAGGCTCTGTTACACAGCCAGCTCTCCTGTGCACTCACTCATTACCACGGGGAGGGCGCCGTGCCATTTGCGAGGCATCCATCCCCATGACCCAGACACCTCCGGCCAGGTCCCACCTCCAACACCAGGGATCTGATTTCAACATGAAGTTAGGAAGGGTTAAAATATCCAAACTATGTCATGTCTGCGCTCACGGGGCCGTGGTGCAGACCCTAAGCGAGGGCCCGACACTCATGACATGGTGGGAGTGGGGAAGGTGGAGAGAAGTCACGCGGATGGCGGCGGTGGGTGTAGGGTGGCAGGTGGGTGGTGAGGGTGGCATTAAGATGAAGTGCAGCCCAGGTGCCAAGAGCAGCGGGAGTGAAGTATCTGACGCACGGGTTTGAGGGACGGCAGGCGGCCCCATGTGGTTGGCGTGCGGTCAGCGAGGGGACCGTGGGATGGGGCGAGACGGAGAAGAGTATGGCCAAGGGGAGGTGTTGAGAATTTGTCATCAGTGCGGCGGGAAATCTTGGCGGATTTCGGAAAAGGGAGTGAACTGGTTAGATTTAAGGTTGTTAAAAGATCACGCGGTGGTTGCTGAGTGGTGATCAGACAGGAGGGCAGCAAGAGTGAAAGCTGGACGTGCAGGATATCGTGGCAGTAGCTTGAGCAAAAGGCAGTGGCAGTTTTAATGAGAGGGGCAGCAGGCGAGCTGGTGCAGAGGAAGCCAGCTCAGCCGTTCTTTGCAGGGAGAGCTCATGGGTTGGATTTAGGATGTAGCTAAAGTAGACGAGTCAAGAATGACTCCTGGGTTTTTGTCCTGAGCAACCAAATGGATGATCAGTGCTGCCGCTCAATGCTTTGGGGAAGGCTGGGGAGATACGGTTTGCTGAAGGTATCTGAAGGTTGGGGTGCCTCTTGGACGTCCAGCTGGAGACACTGAGAAGGCAGCTTAAGCCCGAGTCTGGAGTGCAGAGCACGCGGCTAGTTTACAGCCAGCATCTAACCATTCTTCCGACGTTCCCCTCCACTTCACAGAGACACTGGGTGAAGAGAAGTGAGTTCTTTGCAATTCCTGGGACGGGGTGGAAGGAAGCATTCTCCAGGGACAAGGCCATGTGTCTCCCTTGCACTTTTCGGGAACAGAGCACGGCCAACCCTCAAAGCCTACTCATCGCCGGTGTCCTGACCTTCCTGGATTTGTCGGGTTTTTGTTAAGGAGGTGGCTCCCTGAAGACAAGTAAGCGGATTCTAATTCTGATCTAAGGGAGGGACCCCAGGTGTTTATGCCTGGGAGGGCCTGAAATGTGGCCAACCAAGAAGAAAGCAGCTTTTCTTTGTGGTCTTTTAGGCCATAGCAGCTCATGGCATTGTGGATGAGGAAGCTGAGGCCTGAAGAAGAGATTTACTTTGACCAAGGTTGGGCTGTTCAATTATACGCAGAGCTGGGCCTCGAACCCTGGGTCTTGTTTACTTCCCACAACGTTTCCTATGTAGGACTCTGCAGGAAGAACTGCCAGGGCCGAGCTGTCCTCAAATGTGGCATGGTCTCGTGAGGAAGGGCGGCAGGAGCGCTCAGACGGCTCAACCTCAGAGGCTTCGCGTGTTGCCTGTGCTGACGGTTCCATTTGTCAGCTTGACCATCCATGAACACGTCTGAAGCACGATGACAAATCAGACCATTAGAAAACACAGGGAAACAAAAGGCAAACATTGCTGCTAGGGTGGCAGGATAGTGTATTCTTTTGCAGAGGTTGTCACCGGGAAGGCTGGATCTGTTGGCAAGCCGGCGAGGGATGTCTGGGCTGGTTCTTGTGGATGCCACCACCACCCATGACAAATCTCATGGGTGTGTTGGGAGACCTCTTTACATGTTAAGCTCACCCTGTGTGTTGGGAGACCTCTTTACATGTTAAGCTCAGAAACTTGAGTTTTCTGGGTAAAAGCTGGTTACATGTGTTATCAAAAGAGACTAAATACTAAATAGATATAATAAACTCATATGAGGCACGAGACTGGTGAGGTTGATAGACCATCCCAGCGTGCCTAGAACAGAGTTGAGAGGGAAGCTGCCCAGCCCCTCAGTGCTAAAACTGGGACATGCCTGGACGAACCAGGACAGTTGTCACCTTACTTCCAGTGCAGAGTAAAACACAAAAACTGAAACAAACAGCTCTGCAAGACATTTTTAAGATAACTGGGGGCTTTTAACATATGCTAGGTAGCAGATGATGTGAACGACATGTTTTACTCCCTTGGGTGCATCAGCGTGATGGGGTTACCCAGGGGGACGCTGGTGTTCTGGACTCAGGAGAGACGAAGTGTCCTGCAGTCTACAACTTATCTTCAAATGGTTCAGCCACACAACGTAACAGAACAATCCAGAATCACACACAGAGCAATAAAGGAAAATATGATAAAAATACTAACACTTACTGAGTCCAGGGCCTAACTCTGTGGATGATCTCGTATGAGTCTTCTAGTTCTCCTGAAAGTTTGACAATTTCGATGCCAACAAGTTGGAAAACGCATTTGAGTGGAAAGGCCACTCCCTGCTGCCTCCTTTGTAAGGACAATGTTTTTTGTACACACTGAGGTTTTGTAACTCAGTTCTCTGTCGTCATGCCGCTGTCGAGGTTGCTAGATGCCGAGAGAACGCCTGCCATCGTATTTTAGTAAGCAAAGGCCACCGAAGTTATCGATCAGCATTGGGGGGAACTTAAGACAGATCTCAGCCCAGTAAAAAGTGACGAAAGGGAAGATGGGAGGGGCGGGAGGCGGGGAGCAACTTCTAAACGGGGAGACGGACGTTCAGGCTCGTGCGGGAGGCAGAGAGACGACATCACAGCACAGATTCTCTTCGGGCTTCCTCCGTGAGGACACTGCAGGCGGACGTCAGAGAGACGGAGGAGCTCACGTATGGGGAAAAGAAACCCACGGTGGAGGGAGTGAGATGCGGACCTGAGCAGGCACAGGAATGGTCCCCTTCCTTGAAGTGACTAATGACGGCCACAGCTTTAAAACAACTGCAGGGGCTTCTCAATACCTGGCACTTCATGGAAATCAAAAGGAAAAAAAAATGCTAGCTAAAACATTTAATTAAGCAGACTTGAATCACAGGTCACCAGAGAAGCATTTGACTTTGCTAGACACAGAATAGCAGAGAAATCTTACTAAGTCTAGGCCCAAAGGTAAGATCAGTGTAGGGACCCAGGAGTGACATGGTAGGATGAAAATTTCCAAATTGTATCAGTGTGTTTCTTTAAAAAGGAGGACTTAATCCTCGTATTGTTTTTTTAAGCTGTTGAATAAAATTTTGATTTGAATTAAAAAAAAAAAAAGACGTTGGCTGGGTGCGGTGGCTCACGCCTGTAATCCCAGCACTCTGGGAGGCTGAGGCAGGAGGATCGCTTGAGGTCAGGAGTTTCAGACCAGCCTGAGCAGGAGCAAAATCCCACCTCGACAAAAATAGAAAAAATTAGCCGGGCATGGTGGTACGCATCTCTAATCCCAGCTACTTGGGAGGCTGAGGCAGGAGGATGGCTCGAGCCCAGGAGTTTGAGGTTGCAGTGAGCTGTGATGGTGCTACTGTACTCTAGTCCCGACAACAGAGTGAGACCCTGTCTCCAAAAAAAAAAAAAAAAGTGAAACCATGTCACTCTTATCTTATTTTTAGATTAAAATCAAGGTAGCCTCTCAATTGATCTTGAGTTGATTTTTTGCTCAGGCTGTGGACAGTGTAGACAAGACATCTCTGCTCTCCTGATAGTGTAGTTTTGCAGTGTAGACAGAGAGCACCAAAGAGAAAGCATATGAATTTGGTTAAGAACTAGATCAAAGATCAGACAGACCCACGAGGGAATCCCAACTTCACTGGCTCACTGCTTGTGTAATCTTAAACCAGCTACTTAACCCCTCTAAGTTTCCGTTTCCTCATCTGGAAAAAGAGAGAATCACAATATATTCTTCATAGAATTTGTGAGGCTGAAAAGTGTCCGTGCAGGTAAAGCAATTAACATGGTGTCCAAAACACAGTAAGCTTTCGATAAATACCACCTATAATTATGTCGCTTGCTACGAATAAAAAAGGAAGTAGGTCTGATGAATTTTATTAAACTTGCATCCTTAGACGTATCTACATGCCATAGAATGATCTCACCATGACGGAGAAGTGAACTAAACGCAGGAAAACTTACTTTGAAGACCCCTCTGCTACAAGAACTTCTCTAGACATACGCAGCATTCTTCTGGGACTATAACCTTGGTCAAATATTTGGCTGTTAACACGTAGAACTTTTTTTTTTTTTTTGAAAGCACATGCTCTCATTTAGAAGGACTTGAAAATGTCCACAGTCTTGGAATTTGAGGTTAAGTCCTGGGAATGAGGGGAATGAGGCAGGCAGGGCTGAAGCGGAGGGAGTGTAGGATGAGAAAAACAGAGACGTAATATTTTGTCCCTGCTCAGGAATACCTGGCCCCCAGCACTCGCTACGGGAAGGCAGGTGAGTGGGAAGGGCGCCGGGACACTTTATAGCACATAATAACCATCGCAGCTGTGCAAGCAGAGATCAAAGATCAAATCAAATTTCAAGCTGCAGGGACCTCAATCCGATCACCTGCAGAGGTCAGGGAAAGGAATTTTTCTTCCCTGAAGAGCCCCAAGATTGGCTGAATTCCCAACAGGGGGGTTTGGCACTGCCTCGAAGGGTCACATTACTGGCTACTGCCCAGAAGCAAGGGGACACGGCCTTGGGGTTGATGGGACTGATGGGGCCGTTCTATTGTTCCCCGGCAGAGTGTCTGCCAGACAGACTAGAGAAACTCAGAGAAAGCCTGGGGACTCAGTGTCCAGGGGCTCCAGTGTGGTCAGTGATCAAAAGCCTGCTTCGGAGTGTCCGCTCTGGAGGTAGGTACCTTGAATGCCAAAGTCGAGGCTTTTGTGAGTGTTGTGCTGGTTTCTGTTACACCCTCCTATAAAAGGAAGCATATAGTTGCCGAGCTCAGGGAGAGATGGGACTTCTGCCAGGAGGAGGATGGGCAGTTGACTTGCGGGGCCATCTGCACTGTTTGCATGCCCACCTGCCCACGCCGCCCCTCCCGCCCCCCAGCGCCAACCCCAACACGCACACAACAGAAAGGAGCTGAAGCCGGGCAGCTCGGGCCTGTGCCCGGCTTTGTGGCTACTTGCTCAGTACGCTCTGCTCGAGACAACTCCATCTGGTCCAGATGAACACCCTGGCATCTCTGCACACGCAGAGAGACGCAGGTGGCCCCCAGAGTTAGCTCTGAAAGGCTCCGTGGAACCATCTGAACTTGGATCTTTGGCGTCAACCCTCTTTCTTCGCCTTGCCTCATCCCCACGCCCCCTGGATGGCATTCCACACTGGGGGAGAAATGAGGAAGGTTTATTTCAGTGGTGGGAAGAAGATTTAATTTGAGAATAAATGCAGAGAGGACACAGTTTAGTTCTGGAGAGACCCAGTAGATTGTTTTGTAAATATCCCCCCAACGGGACATCAGTTGTCTTTTTCAGGGGTGAGAGGAGGATTGTGCAGGGCATGGCGTGCGAGGGGCTGGTAGGTAGAATGAAACGTGTCGTCCACTGAACAGGGAGAACCCGTGAGGGTGAACTTGGTGGCTTGGGCTGTGGATGTCAATCAAACTAATGTGTTGGGGGAAGGGGGGGAGGAAGTTTGTCACCCGTTTTAATATCAGAAATTCCTTTACGTGGGTGGTAACTGGGGAACAGCTGCAGGTAGCTGAATCATAGCCCAAATCCTTGCAGAAACGCCGGTGGGAGCCCTGCCAACAACTGAGCAATGGCTTTTCAAGCTGGGATGGAGCAAGTCGCACTAAGCAAGGCGAGGTGGGAGCGGTGGGGGGAGGCGGGGGGTGGGGAAGCAAGTTTTGAAAAAGCTGAGTTTTGAAGCTGGTGCATATTTAATAGGATTAGAACACATGAGTTAGAGGCTGAAAATTCTCAACCTGCCTCGTTAAACAGCCAGCCTGCAGCAAGGCCGGGCTCTCGGAGCAGCGCAGGGAAGCAGGGCGGGAGCGAGGCGAAACACCTGGGCTTTTTTCCAGGGGTAGCCGAGGCCGAGGGAGAGATTTGGGAAGTTCTCTTCTCTCCTGCACTTTCCACGCGGCCCATTTGGGTCCCTTAACACACCCAGTTTGTCAATAATGCCTTCGGGTGCCATGTCCCTGTTTGACTTGGCCCAGGCCGGTCCACCCACTGCTTGGTCAGTTCTTGGGAGGAGGAACGTTTGCTTTTGCGTCCTCAGACTGGGCGAGGGGGCCCAGCCCCGGCCTGAAAGGTCTGTTTGGATCCTCACAGGATGTGTCTGGATGCAGCTCTGCGTCTGGGGTGTTCAGGTGGCAGGTGGTGGGGAGGAGTCAGGGTGAGGTGGAACAGTTTTTGTCTTCCGAGTACGGATCCTTGTTTGCTCGCCTGATGACTTTAGCCGGAGGCTGAAGAAGGCTGTCCTGGTTCCCTGCGCGCTCTGCCGGGTGGCATGTGATATGTGAGAGGTTCGGGTTTTCCCTGGCGTTTGGCTCTTGCGCTCGCTCGGGGAGTGGACTTCAGATAGGACCTCTCGCCTCCTGGGCCTTTTGTTTCTTTATTTTCATACCGAGGCCACAGGTCACTCAAGCCTTTCTTACGACAACTCTCCCTGCCACTGAAATGAGAAATGAGTCCCAGCAATGCTATAAATATTTCGTCCGAGACACTTTGCAAATCACGTGATTTGCATAGGGATCGCGGATGCAGCCGTGTTTATAAGATTAAGAACCTACTGGGTGCTTCTGGCTGTGGCAGCCACACTCATCTAAACTCTCTAAACCCTCCGTTTGCTCTTCACAACATCCTAGGTACTATCCTTAGCAGGCGAAGGAAATACAGCCTCTCTGAAAATAATTACTGTGAGTTACTGGGGTTCACATACATGAATAACCTCCTTCCTTGATTCTTCACTACACAAACCATCCTCTTCCTAACGTTCTAAATTAGAAAGAGAAGGGTCGGCTTGCTCACGAGGCCAGGAGGTCTTTCCTGCACTCTGTCCCTTAAAAGTAGACAGAGATTGGAGCACAAAGATCAAGAACTCAAGTTTTAGGACTGAATGGGCTTGAGTTCAAATTCTGGCCGCCACTTATTAACTCTGTGGACTTGTGAGACATGTGGAACCATTCCAGTCCTCAGCAGTTGCGTTCTAAAAATTGGTTAAGAAAAAGGAAAGAGAAAGGATTGCATGAAAAAACCCTGCATGTCACATACTTGGTAGGCAGGCACCAACTTCATACACCTGGAACACAGTCGCAGCAGTGGCTGTCGTTAATCAGAAGCGACATTCCTTGCGCCTTTTGCGTGGGTCAGGCCCGGCGGCCGGTGTTTGACGTGATTCTTTCCTCCCCGCCCGTCGGAGTCCAGCAGCCGGCTCTGCTGGCTGTCTCTCTCCTCGGTGCAGCCCACGATTCCCGGGCCTTCCCTCCTGACTCAACACCCAGGCCAGCACTTGGTTCGGATAAAGACCCGACCCCGCCTGGGATGGTCCTGGAGGACCCTGTCTTTGGACAACCCAGGGGGATTCTTGAGCCCCAGCGTGGGGTGGAGCTCCAGCACCTGGATGCGGGGGCCTCAGGAATCCAGGAAAGCAGGGACCATTCCTACGGCTCTAGGGAGCCCGGAGCGAGCAGTGTGTGTCCTGCCGGCTGTGTAAACACGGTAACCAAATACGCGGACAGTTTCCAGGGTCCACCAGATGCAGCAAGTACAGTGGGTGATGCGGTTTCCGTTTCTTCTCCTCCCTTCTCGTGTTCGTTTGCTCCTCGTGCCTCAGGGCAAGACAGAGCGTGAGCCGCCCAGGAAGCTTTGTTGTCACCGTAAATCTTTACTTTAGGTATCTGCACCTTCCCTCGCTCTGTCCTTCAGGACTTTCTTTGCTCATCTGTCACCTGCTCCGTGCAGCCCATCTAACTCCCCATGCGGTTTGCTATTCCTTTGGTTTTTAGTTTTCTGACTCCCCTCTCCTGCCCCAGAAAGTAAGTTTCTAGAGGATAAGAATTTGTGTCTTTTCGTCCATTACCCAGTCTCAGCGCCTATGACAGGGACTATAATTTTTGAGTGAAAGGACACGCGTGTGTTCCTCCTGGGCTAGGCCGGGCATGAAGCCGAGACCTGCTGAAATATTTCCTGGAGTCTTAGGCATAGAAAGTGTCCTATTTCCAGACTTTTCTAGGAGACCGACACAGGTCAAGACAGAAATCTTGACACTTTTCTAAGGTCGAGCACAGTCCTCTGCTCAAAGGCGAGGAACAGGGAGGATGCGAGAGCCCCGCGCATTGGCACCGTCACCCCCAGCCTCCCTCCGTCGGGCAGCCCAGCGGGCGATTTACGGAGAAAGCCCACCGGCACTCAGCCTGCGGTGGCTCCAGCCGCTTCTAAAAACGGACGCGGCGTCTCCTGACGTGTTCGGCCGAGACCCCAAGCCTCCCCTCCCACCTGTCTCTCGCTCTTGCCTGGGGACGGGAGCCGGGGACCGGCCCTCAAGGTCCATCCTTCCCAGTGAACGGCCCCAGCTGCTGGATGCTGCATCCCAGCCTCTTCTCCCCTTTAAAGCTTGAATCCACTCTCGCTTCCAGATATTTTTGTGGTTTATGGTATGGGTCTTGTTCTGACGACTTTTGGTGGTGGGAGCGGAGCTCACTACAGTGGCCAGTGTCCCTGGACGTTCCCCAGCAGTCAGTCCTCCTGGCTCTGTCTCCACTCGGCGTGGGCTCATCAAAGAAAACAGCGAAGAAAAGGAAACTGGTCTTGGGACAGATGGAGTCATTCGATAGGAAAGCGGGGGACCAGAGGGAGAGGAGGGGAGGGCGTGCTGAGGTGGGGTGTGCGATGCATCTGGGTGTCGGTTTGGCTGCAGCAGGGACGGAGCCCGGGCTGGACCTGAGACCTCCTGATCTCCCAGCTAGTCTCCCTGTCACTCCGGAGAAATAAAACTCAAAGCCCAAAGCGATTTCCCGTCCATCTGGCTTCTTGCCATTTGTATTCACTGGACATGTCCAGCAGCTCCTCCTGCTCATGGTGGGCGAGTGGCTTTGCCAACTTCTCTGTCATCCGAGTTCAGGCTGTAGTTATATAATCAATGTCATGAAAAAACAAAGGCCAGTTTTTTGAGTTTTTTTCTCATTTGGATGAAAAATTCATGTCTCAGTACTCTACTTTTTTCTTCTCCTCTTTATTAAATATATGTATATATAATATATGTATTTCTGAACCAATAAGAGATCTCAGGGAAGGGGCAAGGAAAGCAGACCGTTGGGGAGAGATGTAAAGAATGTGCCTTCATTTCTTTTACAGGGGTTGTTTTATTTTATGGTATGAAAAGCTAACATGAAGAAGGAATTTTCCAGTGCTGCAAACACTGAGTGGTCAGTAAACTGCGACCGTGATGTGATCCCTGCTCCTAGACCGAGGAAGGACCCAGATACAGACACAGTGCACACACTACGCTCTGCGGGCTCTGTGACTGGCAGTCGAGGTGAGGTTTTAGGTAGAGAAGGGCATGAGCAGGGGTGCTGGGTGGATGAGGGACAGCTGTTCAGAGTCTGCCCAACAGTCAAAGGGAGGAGGGTCACTCCGTAGGCCAGGACGACATCCCCCATGAAGGTACTGAGGGTGGAAAGAGCGTGGCGTGTTTGGGGAACCGAGAGTCATCTGCACGTGGCTGGCTGGCACGGTGGGTGGGTGGGGCCTGTGGGGTGGACGTGTGCTCGGAGATGAGGCCGCAGGAATGGCAGGGCCAGGCCGTAGCCCACGGAGGTCGCCACATTGGCACGTTGGGCTCATTCTGTGGGTAACTGCAAGGCACCGGAGCATCCGCAGCGGTCAAATAATGCCGGCGACTCTGGGTTCCAGAAAGAATCTCGCCAGCACAGAGGATGCATGAAACTGGAGGGCGGGAGACCCATTTCTTCATTTATTTAGCAAATATTTATAGAAGAGAAAGCCAACCATAGGTATTATTTACATGTATGTATGAACTGGATGTATGATATATATAACCCTAAATATATGATATAGAACTGTGCTATATCATATATATATCTCATCACACACACACTCACAATGTCTGTTGAAAGAAAATGAGGTGGCAAGGATGAAGAGTGATGGGGAGTCACATTTTAGATGGAGTGGCCAGAGAAGGGCTCTCGGAGAAGGGGGGATTGGAGCAAATCCTTCTCGGGCTTGAGAGCTGGATGGAGCATCTTTCTGGGCATTGCTTGAGGTCTTGGGGAGGTTTTATATAATATGCATTCTCCTTTAAGAAAAGGATTTAGGGACTAGTCTAACATTTTATCTGGCTTGTTTTCTGTTTTTCTCCTTCCCCTTTTTTTCACATCATTTCTTTTTGAGTCCAGCCAATGAGAGCACTTGCTGGACAAGGTCAGTTCTTTTTAGACCATAGGGGAATGTAATTCAGACGATGTGTTTAAAATGAGACCTTCTAGGTTCAGGGCTTTTGCTACTCAGAGACCAGCCCGAGTGTCAAGCCATCCTAAGCAGCTCCTGCCTTATGAAGACCAGCAGGAAAAAGTGAAATGGACGACCAGGGACGAATAGGTGACAATGAGGTTTTCGAGCTGGAATCCAGAAGAAGTTTCCAAACCAAAGGTTCGCTATGGTCTAGACATTTCTGAAAGACATTTGCAAAATCGCCAAGCGGGGTCAGAGCTGGAGTTTCCCCTTTACCCACATGCTAAGTGCTGTCCCTGTGTTCATTTAAGGGGCGCTATAATGGCACTTGAATTGCTGGCATATTTCCCCATCATTTTGCTGATTACACTGTGGCTTATTTCACCCTCTGTGCAGTTGTTAAGCTGGGAAGGGTGGCTGCTAGTAAAGCTACCTTCCCCTGGGGCAAGGGCTGCTGCCTGCATTGGGACAGGTAGGCAGTGGTTGACTAACCCACGGCCTTGCCTGAGTGAGGGTGTGCTAGCCCCGCAGTGGGATGGTCAGTGACCTGTCGTCTTGGCTTCTAATCCATGACTATTGTGCTACCCACCATGTGTCCACACAGAACAGGCCAATGTCAAATTTGACCACCCTCCACATGGGTTTTGCAGCCAGGCTGAGATTCCAGAACAGGCTGGGAGCCCCGTGTCTTTTGCGCATTCTCGTTGCTGACCTTCAGACTGTGAGCACCCACTCTGGGTTCTTCCCCAGGGGAACGGGGTGTCAGGGAGCTATTGCAGCTGGCATAACAGGAAAGACATGCTCTGTTTTGGGGGGAACGACTCGTAGTGTGGATGGAAGTAACATTTGACTCAAACCAGAAGGATCTGTCCCCTCTGGAAGAGGCAGGACCCGTGGCCTCCCGCTGTTCTTAGGCTGAGCACCAAAAGGCTTACGATGGCCTCTGGGGCCCCCTGGTCCTAAGGAAGCTGCCTTTCAGATTCACCTTGCGCCTTTCCCTCCCATGACAACGAAGCTCTGCCAACTTCAGCCCTTGATGATCGGCTGTCTCCCCAAATAGGCTGTGAGCTCTCTGAGGTCACATGCTCACCTGCTTACTTGTTTTTGTTGGGTGAGTGAATGAAGGGCTGTGAATGAATGAATGAATTGGTGAATGACTTGGGGGCTCCAGCTTGGAAAACCATACTAGCATCGTGTTCAACAGCTCAGCCTTCCAAGCTGGGTTGCAAAGAAAGATCCTTTTCTAATAAACTACTCGGGGCTGAAGAGGTTCAAAGCTCCTTTCATAAAAGAGATTGACTCCTTGGAAACCCAAATGACTTAATCCTGTTGGGACTTGATAACTGGAGGGTCTCGCATTCTGGGAAAGGTGTTACCCTGAAGCCACTCGCGAATGGGGGTCTGAGTCTTGGGCGACGACCAAACAATGCTTCCCCGTAAACCTGTACGGCAAAGTGGATCTGGCTTTTCGGAGCGAGGCACGCATCCGTCGGCACGGGGAGGACAAACGCCACGCCAGTCCTCGGAAGGGAGGCCCGAGAACCGGTTTGGCCGTCGACCTTTAAAAATGCGACCCAAGCCGCGTTTGGAGGCTTTCAAAATAAGCGGACTAAAACATAAATAAAACGGTAAACTCAACCACCGCGTCTGCAAAAAGGAAAAGAAAAAACGAGAGCGGGTCAGATGTGAAGCCCTGTCACCTTGACGGAGCATGTTTAATATGTATAGAAGCAGCAGGGGTTTGGGGCTACAGGCGGCTGATTTTCTGCCGTTGGGAGGCTGACATCCTGTGTTGGGCCGGGAGGGGCCGGCCGCGGAAAGGATTGGGAGGGCAATCCTGCTGATCCCTCCGGAGAGAGGGCAGAGCTGGGGTTTACGGCCCTGTAAAGAACCGCTTATCGACGCCACTTCCTCCCAGCAACTTTCATCTTTTTATACTATTTGTCTTGCAACTCCTTAAACCTAAAGAGACCTTGGAGTGGAAAAGCAAATGCTCCAAAAGATAGGATATGTTTGCACTGGGGCTGGAAAGGCGGAGGAAGGGTGGTTCCCGGCCGTCAGAAGAACCGGGATCGGACGCGGCCTCTCCGTCAGGGGAGGTCCATAAAGCATTCGAAGTCAGTGTTTTAGAGCTTTCAGAAATGACTAGAACACATGCAGTATGTGTGGCTCCCGGGATCTTGCCTTTTACCTCTGCTTCCGACTTTGATCTCTCTTTAGGTCACCGTTGCTGTTTTTATCTAGTGATAAAAATTTACCTTCTGTAAGTTAGCCCGCAAGGACCTCGTGGAGGAGCTCCGAGCTCTGGTGGGGGAGGGCTGTGGCCGGGGTTTCCGGACTTTGGTCAGCCACCTGGGGGCGTGTGCGATGGGTGTGGTCGTGGCGTGTTGGAAAGGATGCTGGGCTGGGAGTCCAGCCACCTGCGTTCGAGTCCTGCTGCCTCCGTGACCCAGCAGTGTGGCTGACTCTAACTAATCAGGGCACTTCATCTTCCTGGGTGTCAGATCTAGCATCTGGAAAAAGAGACAATTGGGTGGGAAGAGTTGTCACTTTCAGAGTCCGTGACGTGGCCCTGTCTGTGTCGGGAGATCATCCAGTGCTCAAGGCTCTGGAGAGTGGGAGATTGCCTGGACTTTTCCATTTCAATTGTCTCACGTAAGATCCTTTTTGGAAAAGCCACATGTGCCTGGTGTACAGGGGTGTACTGACTGTGCCATGCACAGAGCTGTATGTACGTGTGTGTGTGTGCTGCCCTCGTAAACAGTGTGCGTGCTGTGGATATATAAAGTTGAGTCGGGGTCTATAGTAATGCTTTATTCTATCACAGGGTAGTTGTGAGAGTGGCTTCCATAACCCAATACCAGAGGCAGGTTCGAAATTTGAAGGCACGGGCTCTAGGACTAGAGTTCAGGCGTGCATGTTATGTTTGCATCCTGGGACTGAAAAACCTCAGCTACTGGCTTGGGTGGCACGCTGAGGACAGGAAGGGCGTACGGCCAAAGGCCGGGTGTCCTTTTGCTGAGCAATCAGAGGCTTCCCTCTGTTTCTTCCTGTTCTGCTCCCTCCCGTGGTGTCTTTCAGCCCCCGCCCCCCCCAACCTTGGGTTGTCGGAGTGGCCCTGGCGTTTCTGAGCCGCCTGGTTTACTGCCACCAGCTCCTCTGCGACTCTGGCCTCAGCGCAGCCAGGAGGCCTGAATTAAGGGCTGTTACTGAAGCCAGAAGGTTGCAATCAGGAGCTGGCTGGCGAGGCTATGGGTCACCAGAAGGGTCGCCCCTGACTTATTTCCATGTCCCCCAGTCCTGTCAGAAGGCCCGTGGAGGCTCAGAAAGCAAACATAGTAGAGGGCTCCAAGCAGAAACAGCCCGTGACCTTCTCTGGCCTAGAGACGTCACAACGGTCGAACCCTCCCGCAGCTCCCTGAGGGCGGTGGAAGCCGAAAGTGTGTATCTGCGTGTGTGTGGGTGTGTCTGCGCTCTGCGCATGTCTGCAGATGCATGCAAATCTGCAAAACGCACCCGTCGAGTGTGAGCATGTGACGCTCACGGGAAGAGAGCTTTCAGGGGTTACAAAAGCCCGTGACGGTCTTGCGTGTGGTGCCAGCGGGTTCAAAGTGACCAGCCTCCCTGGCTCTGTCTGCGTCGCTGGCGCTTTTGTCGGGAGGCTTGCGGGAGCTGTCCTGAATAGCGTGGCTAATGTACAAGCGGATCAGGCTGCCCCCTGTCACTCAGTGGGTTTGACCAATCAATCAGTATCGGGTCTGATCAGTATGGGAAGGCGCCAAAGGAGAACTTGCTTTGAATTCCGCCTTGCCAGGGATGGGGAGAGCAAGCAGCAGCCCTGGCTTCTGTTTCTGTCTGTTGCCGCCTCACTGTCCCAGTACCTCACTGTCCCTGCGTCATGCTTGGTGACATTCTTTGGCAGCAACGTTCTCTCTTTGACTAGCAGATTCCTTTTGGAATCGAAGGTCCCCTGCTAGTATTATGGGCCTCTTCTAAGTCTTTTGGGGCTGTTGTCCTGTGCTTTTAATATGCATAGTACCTCACCTATTGACTTCATATAATGGTTGCAATTTACATGTTGTTTTGCATGTGATTTGCATTACATTAGGTCATTCCCCTTCCTATGAATATTTATCAACAGTCACATACCATGGAAGATGCTATATAATGAGAACGAGGACTCAGGATACAAAATCCTCTACTCTAATTCTTTGTGGCTTTTCAACAGCAGCCTCCAGTCCTTTCCAGTCCACTAATCCATCGCTCCACTTACTTTTCTTTGACAGTTTCTTCATAAAAGTTGATGTTCTTGGGATAATCACTGGCTCCGCTTCTCAGAGCTCAGCCCTGTCTGGAATGCGTACCTGAAGAGGCAGAGCGCACTGAAATTGCACACGGGTGTCAGTGTGGGTCTTGAAATCATTTCTACCGTTGACATTGTGGGTTTCTTGGGCTCCTCCTTTCAAATGCATTGAGGGAGAGCCCTGGGCCTTATTCCCTTAACGCTGAAGAGGAGAAGAAGCTGAGGCTAGACCTTAGGAGGGATTTACCAAGGGCTATGACACCAAATTCAAGCCCAATGCGAGGCTAGACTACATTCAATCCAAATGTACTTTGTGGATTCTATTATGTCTGAATACTGTGTTGGATGACGAGGAAGACACAAAAGAAAAGTATATCCTGGAGAGTTCGTACTACCTCTTCCCTACCCACATACAGTCCTTCTGAATTCACTTTGGAGGAGTTTCCCTTCCTCAGGTGTTGTGCTATTCACAGCGGACCTCTGTGATATTTGGCTCCCATTGCTTCAAAGATTCCCCCTCTAGTGTGTCCAGGACCCTCTTTGAAATGGGACCTTTGTAGAAGTCATAGTAGTTTTAGATCATGCTTTGGCAACAAATACATCTAAGAACATCAATTGCATAATCCCAAAAGATGGCCAGCTCTCCTCCAAGAGGTAATTCAAAGATCCTGGCTCGTTTTTATCTTCTCTGGCTCAGCCATCATAGCGTCTTTTGCTTCCAGTCACAGGGACAGGAATATGCAAGATCTCTCAGGGATCCAGCCGAGAGGTGGTGTGCCTCGCTTCTGTCCACGTTCCTGAACTCAGTAAATGACCAATACAATTGCAAGGAAGACTAGGAACTATGCAGAGATGCGCATAGATATGGGTGAACACTAGTGATCTCTGCCGTATGCACTTAGCTGTGGGCTTCAGACAAATCGCCTGTTTTCTGTAAGTCTGACATCCTTACCCATAGAATGGGGACAGTGTCCCCTAGCTTGTGAGCATTAAGTAAAATAATACGTATGAGGGCTCCTGCCAGCACAGTGCCAGGCACAGAGCAGAGCCTTAAAGAAATATTCCCTTCTCTTTTCAATCTTGCACCTCCTCCCTGCTAGCTGTTGCTGAGCGTGTATAGGGAAACAGGAGGCAGAATGGTCTCCATATGGTTTTAATTGGATAAGTCAGGATGTGAGGAGATTGCGTTTGCATTCTTTGCTGGTCTTCTCAAGGCGAATGAGTAATATCTAGCTGTTTGGAAAGAAGAGGTCTTCCTAGCCCATGTCAAGTGCTTCCTGACTGTTTTGGTGGCTGTGTCTCCAAGCCCTGGTGGAAAAGGGAAAGGATACTGCCTGTGAGCCCCAGGGCGTGGGACTCTAAAGCCACAGCAGTTGGCTGGGTTGTTCTTGTGAGTTGCACAGAGAGCAAGGTAGGTTGCGTGCCCTCCAAATTGTTAACACTATGCCAGGGGCTGACTCAGCTGTACTTTGCTTACTGGGCAAGCTGAAGGTGGGTGGAGGTTGTGTGTCCAGATGGGCTCTCTCTCTGACTCAAGTCTCAAAGGTGTGGCCATCAAGGGCACAGCTTTGGGAACTGTTCTGTTTAGAAAGGCCTGGCCGATGGCCTGGGCCGCATTCTCATCATCTAGAATATGTTAGAAAAGTCAATCAGATTGGAAATCTGGCTTTCCTCTCCTTACAGTTCTTTGTCTACTCGTGCCCAAACTCCCATTTATGCCAGCTGGCATGATATACATTTTCTCCTTGTGACCCCTTGACAGTTTAGGTTAATTTAAAAAAAATTTTTTTTTAAGATTTTATTTAAGGCAATTGTGGCAATCATTACAAGCCCAATGCCTAAAAGAAACCAAATTACAGTGCTAAAGTAAACAGTTGCATTAGAAGTACTTTGGGTTGCAAGTAAGAAAACTTGAATAACAGTGGTTTAAAAATTTAATTGTCTCACAAGGAGATCTGGGGGTTGGTAGTGCAGGGCAGGTTGGGCACTCATGGATGATCCCCAAATCCATGCTTCCCTCCACTTTTCTACATTTCCTTTCTTGGCTTAACTTGTTGGCTTTTCATCTTCATGGAGGTAGCCTCATGGTCACAAAATAGCTTCTGCAGTTTCAGGCATCACATCCACATTTAAGGCAAGAAAAAGGAACAAATGAATAGCACTAGCTCTATCTGTCTCTTTTATCAGGACAGCAAAAGTTAACCTTAAAATATATACCAGGAAAAGCAATTATTTTCAAATAAAGCCAATACATCCTAACTTCAGTTACAAATTTTAGGTTCATTTATGTTTCTGGAATGTCTCCCTTCTCCCTTACTTCCCTTATAGTGGGAAGCTTAGCCCACAATTCAGTTATGTTCTCTTTTCCTGTGGCATGTCTCTCTGAAAGGAGAGAGAGAGACTTCCAGGAATAACAGAAACAGAGACAGAGAAATAGAGTAATATCTAGAACGTTGAGAGAAGTATTTTGATCTATTTCAATCAATGTAAATTAATCCTGTCCCTGCTCATGCACTCCTTCCCCCTCCCCCCGTAACATCTTTAAATCACCTGCTTCCAGTTTACCTGCTTTCCAAGTGAGGTCCTGAATCTCGGTGTTTGGATAGTACAATTTCAGAACCAAGTGCTGACGCATGCATGTCTGTGGGCAAGAAGGTGGCTGGATGGTCAATCTTATTAAAAATTATTTTATGGAGGCAAAAAAATGAAATCTGTTACAGATGTAGAAATCAACTTTTCTTTCGCTGTCCAGGACGGGATCTGAGTTTTGGATAGAGGGTTTCCATACCTGCTCTAACATGTGTAAATAAAAACTGACTTGAGACACCAGTGATTCAAACATTAAAATAACAACAACAACAACAACATTAATTCTTTATTCTCCTCTTCTTTCTATATTTTATGAAAACGGAAATAAAGGCTCAGGAATTGTAAGGAACCGTTCAAAGGTTGCTTGGAAAGATTGTGTTAGGTAGCTAGATACTTTAATTTGTTCTATTCAAGGCACGTATCCAAAGTCAAAGCTCAGGACAGGCATTGCTAATCAGTTACCGTCAACTTCCTCCTACACACATGGCAGACATTGCCAATCGATCACAGCCAACTTCATGCTGGTTTATGGTTTCACAATCCGTTTTAGTAGAGTCCTTCAGGAACCTCCCACCGACCCGTTAGGGCTGATCGCTGAGATGCAACGAAACCTATTTATCATACTTGTCACAGATCTCTCCCATTGCTTTGTTTGAATAGATCTAAAAACCCGAACATGATCTTATTCATACACTTAAACTCCGTTTAATTTTTTTCTAAGATGAGACATTTCCATTTAAACAAATTCTACCCTTATACACCCACCCACATCATAAAGATCTCTGTTAAGCCATGGGGTCAGAGACTGTATGGAATATGCCCCAAATCCTGTGACTGTTGCCTCGGGGTGCACACAGCTGGCCTTGGAGATATCGCTACAGAGAGGTTTCAACTTCTTCTATGCAAGGAGCTCCCCCAGAGAGGAATGGTTGGTGAGTGACATAGAACACAACTCTGCCCTCATCAGAACTCCCAACGCTCCTTCCCACAGCTGGGGACATTCGCTGGTGGATGGGGTATCTCGAGTAAAGAGAATTTACCCTAGAATTGGTGATGACAGCATTTCCCTTTTCCCACAAGGCTCCAGCACCGTGACAGCCTGACACCTGGAGAATCGATCCCCGCAGAGCTGGGCGGAAAGGACCTGAGAATTCCAGATCTTTGGATGATACAGTAAGAGTAATGCAGGGCTGGTTTGGAAGAGGAGGGACAGAGGAGATGATATTCCATTGATGACAAGGGCAGCCCGGTATGTAAATAGTGGCTGCTGTTGCTAACTGTTCCCATTCACGTGAAGAGCAACTTAGAACATGGCCACAACTAGAAGGTCCTAGCGAATGAATTAACCCTGCTTGAAGCGTGTCTTTCTTTTCAAGGCCATTACTTTTGTCATTTTAGTTACGTCTCAAACCTTCATCGGGTGGGTTCACTGGATGGCTAAAGCCGGCTGTAGGTGTGAGGAATGAGGATTTTGAAATTTGCACATGTTTGTATAACACAATTTTCATTTGCAAATGACTGTCACTTGATAGAGACTCTTGGCGTTTAGAACTGTGAACACACAACACAGTGCTTCTGAGCTCCTCTTCCCTCAGGGGGACATGCTATAGGAGGTAAATTTATTTTCACAGATTAATACCAAAATAGTAGCTCATGTATATTGAGTTTTTAACTCTTGCCAGGCATTGTTTTAAGCACATTACATGGGACTATTTAATCCTTATAAACTTTTAAGACTGCTACTGTCATGAACCCTATTTATAGATGAGAAAATAAAACCCCAGAGAAGTTAAGTGACTTTCCCAAGGTCACACAGCTGTGAAGTGGCAGAACCTGGATTTGAACCAAACACTATGGCCTACAAAACGCAACACTTCGCTGTCCACGTCGCCTGTCAGTGCACCGATGAGTGCCCAACATCTGTTTCCCTTGAATGAGGGTGAAGAGATTTCCTCTCTAAGCAGCAGTACTGGTTCTAGGCATCAGTCTTCACCCTGGTTAGTGTTTCCTGCTGCTTCGTCACAGCGGAGAATGCCCCAGATCCTGCAGCCATCAGACCGGCTACTGGATCTTTCTGTTTTTTCCCCAGCTCATTTTTAACATAACCCTTCCTCGTCTTTCTACCGCTTCCTGATCACGTCCACTGGGCCGGCATTCCGAGGGCAGCAAAAACTTCAGCCAGGGAGCCCCAGTTGTTGTTGTTTTTCAACTTCCTTTGATCCTATTTTGTGGTTGACTTGGCGGAAGTCCATATGTCACCAATGGGCTTTAAAGAGGCTGCAGCTCAAGCCCATGTCGGATCTGACCTCAACACACCCAGTTCAGAGGCATCCATTTCCTTTCCGTGCTGGGCAAATGAACGGGGTCTCTCCTATTCTGCATTTCTCTCTCTCTCTCTCTCTCTCTCTCTCTCTCTCTCTCTCTCTCTCTCTCTCTCACACCCACCCTCTCACAAAAACACACAAAAACACACACACACACACTCTCACACAAACACCAACACAAACCAGCCACACACTA
>CAUYRT010093116.1:0-52812 GCA_963574885.1 Lepilemur ruficaudatus | reverse complement strand
GGTGGCACATGCCTGTAGTCCCAGCTACTCGGGAGGCTGAGGCAGAAGGATTGCTTGAGCCCAGGAGTTTGAGGTTGCTGTGAGCTAGGCTGACGCCACGGCACTCACTATAGCCCAGGCAACAGAGTGAGACTCTGTCTCGGGAAAAAAAACTACTGAATACAATCTAAAGAATTCTTTGCAGTTAACTACTATTTAATAATTTAACTTTTAATGTAATGGATAGTGTATCACTGCCATTAGTCAGTCCTAATGTCAAAATGTTGAATTATTTTACCTGTTACACAAACAAAATTTCTATTTTACACTGACAATTCACAATTAAAAGAAATTTCATAAAATGAGACTTTAACTTCTTTATTATTAAATAGAGACTGCAATAACTTATAAGTGATGCAGTTCAATGGAGTTGTCTCAGCTATTGAGAAAAAGCATAAAGATCAAAAATGTAAATGATATACACAGATCAAGTTATAGTCAAATGACATCATGGCATGCTAAATAAGCAATGATTCTACAGTTACTTGAATACAGAAAAGTGGTGGGAAAAATGATGCTCACTTACACATGCTGGCATAACTATGTGGAATTCTAAATTATCTTCTCCACTGTAGCAGTGATATTTACATTATTGAGTGTTATAAGGCTTAGAATCCATCTAGCATATACCTACTGTAACAATTCACTAGAAATAACTAGTTACAGAATTTTTTTTTTTTTTTTTTTGAGACAGAGTCTCACTCTGTTGCCCGGGCTAGAGTGCCGTGGCATCAGCCTAGCTCACAGCAACCTCTTAACTCGTGGGCTCAAGGGATCCTCCTGCCTCAGCCTCCCGAGTAGCTGGGACTACAGGCACGCGCCACCATGCCCGGCTAATTTTTTCTATATATTTTTAGTTGTACAATTAATCTCTTCCTATTTTTAGTAGAGACGGGGTCTCGCTCTTGCTCAGGCTGGTTTCGAACTCCTGACCTTGAGCAATCCGCCCGCCTCGGATTGCAGGCGTGAGCCCGGCCGCCCCGGCCAAGCTCCACCTTTTAAAGGAAGGAGTATCAAAGAATTAATGGAAATGTTTAAAAATTATTACTTTTTTATCAGTTGTGAAATTTCTGTCAAGTTGCTTATCTTATAAGATAAACTTAGGTTTCTCCATCTGTAAATTGGGGATATGAATGTGTGCCTTATAGGGTGTTGATGGTATTTAATGAGCTCATTTATACAAAATTACTATCTTAGAGTAAGTGCTGTATAAATTACAGTAATATTATTATTATTGCCATTGTCATTATTATTGTAGAATAGCTTAGAATAGCTTAGAATAGAATAGCCCTGCATGATACTTGAGTGGGCCCTATGGCTATAATTCATCTCATAGTCTCTTGTAATATACTGCGTATCTCTTTCACCTCTTCTTTTCTAGTGTATACAACAGTGCCTGGCTCACATTAGGTTCTCAGTTAATATTTGCTAAAAGAGAAAATTTATCTTTATCTGGAAATCCACAGGCTCTTCAAACTTAATATATAAGGAAGCCAAAACCATTAGCTTCCTCCAAAGCATATAAAGTGTTTAGAACAGTGCCTGGCATGTAACAACTGTCAAAATAACAAGTTAACCTGGGCATCTTTTAAAACTACCATGCTTAATTCCAAATGATTTTGGGGAGGTTTTTTTTTTTAATCTAAAACAGGGGTTGGCAAACTTTTTCTTTAAAGGGCCAGTTAATAAATGTTTTTAGCTTTATGGGCCATACCGTCTCTGTTGCAACTATCCAACTCTGTATTAGGCCAGTAGCCATAGATGATAGGTAAATGAATGGGCATGGCTGTATCCCAATAAAATTTTATTTAAAAGTAGGCAGGGAGTTAGATTTGTCCCATGGGCTGTAGTTTGCTGACCCCTAGTCTAGAAGATCCTTTTTCAAGAACATAAATCAAGAAGTTGACTCACATAGAAGATGCATAATTTAAAGCCAGACATATACTGTGCATCTTTGACCCTACCCAACAAGTCGTAAGCTTCTCCAGGATAAGAACGATGGTCTATACTTCTTTTTATTCTCTTTCGGCACTTAATAAGGTTCTGGGCATGAATTATAGTTGCTATTTATTTAATACTTGTTTATTATTTAATGGATTCATAGTATTCTCTTATATTACTATTTTATAATATTTAAACAATTATTTCTGGTATTTTGTTAGTACAAACAGACTGCAATAAATATGCTTTTACATATATGTGTGTTTGTGTGTACATGTATATATATGCATGTACACACATGTGGGTATATTCTAGGAACAATTCCTAGAACTGTAGGAATATAGTTCTAGGAATCTTGACTTGCTGGGTCAAGATTACATATACCCTGGACACAAGGGCATGTACCTGTAGTCCTCCCTATACAGGAGGACCACTTGAACCCAGTAATTTGAGTCCAACCTGGGAAAAATAGTGAGACTCCTTTTCAAAAACAAACAAACAAAAAAAACCCACTCAAGATTATGTGTATTCTTAATCTGACAAAAAGAGCTTAAAGTTAATGTTCCATTTATTTCATATAATATATGTATGATACTTCAGGACAAAAGAAAAGAATTTAAAAGGTGCCTTAAACTTTGTTTATAGAATTACACTTGCTGTGTGATCTTCATAGGACCCTGTATGCTCTTTCTACAAAATGTAGTTCAATTGAGTACTGATAACCAATGTACCTATTGTCAAGGTGGAGTCCGGAAGTCACAGAGCAGGCAGAAATGAAATACATCTCCTGTCACTATGCTTTCAGAAACTTCTTGAGGTGTTTCATAGGCCTTTTAGAATCTCCAGCACACAATACGGAAACCACCACTACCATTGTCCTTGCCATGTCAAAAATTCCTATTCTGAAGTTTTGTTAAAACACAAATATATTCAGGTGGCAGTATATCCCCTTATCTCACTATCATGTCATTGTATCCTAGGGAAGTGCCAAGGGATTGGCCTCGCATCAGTGCACCAATAAAGATGATGTATTAAAAAGTCATTCTTGATTAAAAGAATTATCATGGGGCAGGAGAGGAAGAGACTAAACTATATTAAGTACTTACTAAGTGTCAGAGCCTTTACTGGTGTTTCCTGTTAAATTAGATACTATCATCTTTCTTTCATAGGTGAGGAAACATGCTCAGAGAATTTATTAGCTTTCTGGACATGTGGCTATTAAATGGTGGTCAGGATTGATTTCGACTCAGGTCTTTCTAACTCCAAAGCTCCTATATTCTGCAGCCTCCCAAAGTGCTCAGAATGCATTAATGTCCCTAAGACAGAGACACAGAAGACTCCAGGGTGCAGATTTTCCTAGCCTGTCCTTGTGACACTAATGAATCAGGGAAATTTCAGCCACTGTTCTCTTTTGCTCCAAGAAGAAAGAAGTGGGATCTGCCCATCTGAAAACAGACTTCTTAGCAGGTAAAGGGAAGCCAGTAAAAGATAGCCAGAATAGCAAGAAGTAATTACCTTGCTCTAGAGTGGAGAGAAATGCAATGATTAAACTTAGTCGTATTTTCTGGTCATTCTGATAATTAGAGGAAATAAAAAGGGGAAAAAGAACGAGAAAGCAAATGGAAAGGAAAGGGATGGTTGTTGGGGGGAAGACCTGAGAAGGATGAAACTCTTTGCTAATTATAGTTCCAGTGAGGCAAAATCAAAACCAAAAACTTCTTTGCCTCTTATAATTTTGATTCAGTAGAAAAAAATTTATTTTACTCTGTTTCAGTTTCTCTAATAAAAGAAACAAACTTAGTGATCCTAATAACTACTTCTCTTCCTGTCCTAGGAGATTGTTCTTAGATTGTATTTCTTCCTAATAAGTAATATATTAATATTTATTATAATATAATGAACAACCATTACAAATTTTATTCATTTGGACTCTAGTAATTTAGAATTTATAATAAAAATTTGTCATATGTTGTGCTGACATTTGTGTCATTGGGAATATAGGTTTAAAAAAAGACAACTGTGTCACTGAAAAAACAAATGCTGATATTCAATTCATTTGAGGGAATTAGTTTCATGGGAACAATTTAACACCTATTTCATATTTACTGCTTCAGTCTGAATTCAGAACAAAAATGTTAAATTTATTCAGCAAAGAAAGCTTTAAGCCAGGTGCAGTGGTGTGTGCCTGTAGATCCAGCTACTTAGGAGGCTGAGCACAGGAGTTCCAGAACAGCCTGGGCAACATGAGTGAGACCCCATCTCTAAAAAATAGAGGAAAAAAGAAACCCTTGTTTAAATGGCATTAAATAACAGTTGATTAATTCCTAAGGGAATAATGTACAGCCCTAGATCAGCTTTTTGGGAATGCTGAAAGCAAGAGGTTAAAAAATAATTAGAAGAAAGGGTTCATCAGCTATTTCAAATGCCGAAAGGAAGTAGAGGAGAATTAGGGTCTAGAAAATATTAGAATTGACACGTAAGAGGTTTTTTTTGTGACATCAAGGGGTTAGTTTTGGTAGTGTGGTATGAATGGAAGCAAAATTTTAGGGCTTTTGAAATGATTAAATAGTAAGGAAATGGAGGCTTCTGGAGGTCGTTCATTCCATATATTTGGGAGGGAAATAAAGGAGAGAAGGACGGTCACAACGGGGAAAGGGCAGTGAGTACAGGTAAAGATTTTTCCAAAAAGCGGGAGAATTCTGCATGACAAGGCAAGAGAAAGACTATGATAGAACGGGATGGAAAAGAATGGGATTAAAAGGCTGGGTAGAAAAGGAAAAACAACAAACTATACTTTACAAAACAAAAAAACGTCTGCTCTTTGAAAAACAGAGAAGATGAGAAGGCAAGCCACACACTGGGAAGAAACATTTGCAAAACACACGTCTGATAAAGTATTTGTAACATGGATATATAAAAGACTCTAACCTCAATAATAAGAAAACAACCTAATAAAGATGGGCAAAAGATTTGAATAAACACTTTACAAAAGGAAATATACAGATGGCCAATAAGTACATGAAAAGGTGCTCAACATCATTAGTCATTAGGAAAATGCAAATGAAAATGACAATGAGATATGATGACACACTTATTAGAATAGCTCAGATTAAAAAAAAAGACAATGTTAAGTGCTGATGAGGATGCAAAAAAACTGGAACTCTCATACATTACTGGTGGGAATACAGAATGATGCTTTAGGGAACAGTTTGGCAATTTCCTATAAAGTTAAACACGCACTTACTCTATGACCTAACATTCCTACTCCTAAGTATTTACCCAAGAGAAATGCCAACTTATACCCACACAAAACCTCTGTGGGAATATCTGTAGCATTTATCCACATTTTAAAAAAACTGGAAATATTCCAAATGTCCATCAACTGGTGAAACAAATTGTGGTACATCTATACATTGGAATACTGTTCAACAATAAAGGGGAACAATGTACTGATGTGTGCAACAACATTACTGACTCAAAAAAAAATATGCTTTGTGAAAGAAGCCAGATTCAGAAGGCTACATATTGTATGATATCATGAATATGACATTTTGGAAATGGGAAAACTGTAAGAGACAGAAATCCAATCAGCAGTTGCCAGGGTCTGAGAGTGCAGAAGATTGACTGCAAAGATGTATAAGGGAACTTTTGAGGGTGATGGAAATATTATATATCTTGCTTGTTGTAATGGTTGCATGACCGTATAAGTTTGTAAAAATTCATAGAACTTTACACCTTAAAAGGGTAAATTTTATTATATGTAAATCATATCTCAACAAACCTTAAAAAAAATTGAAAGGGCTGGTAGAGAATATTTTCTTGGCATAAGTAGGAATACTTGAGCATGCATGTTTTTTCTTGCCTTAGAGCATTGTATATATGTTCTCCCTATTTAGGGAGTCTCCCTCCTCCCCTGTTTGTTTCCTGAATAAATCCTTTTTCTCCTTTGGTTTTCAATAAAGTATTACTTTGCCCCAGAAAGCTTTCTCTGACCCCATAGACTCAGTTAGTTTTTCCTGCTAGGTGCTCCTATAGCACCATTTATTCTTCCTGTGGTACGGTACATCATACTCTGTTGCAATTGCTTATTGAATTGTCTTTCACCTCCTTTATGCTGCAAGCTCCAGGGCGGCAAGAATAACTTCTATCTTAGTTAACTATTGTATTCCCTGTATTTGGCACAGAGCCAGGAATAATATTTATTACATAAATGGGGAGAAAGCGGAAGGTTTGGAATGGCTCAATGAGAAATTGAAAATTAAATTGATAAGGGATGAAAAAATATGTTATTCCCCAAACTATGTCTCTAGTCCTGACCTCTAACCTATACTACATCACCATAATTCTGATTATCTATGTCATATCTTCACATGGATGTCCTGCTGTTACTTTAGCCTTAATATTTCTAAACAGAAGTAATTTCCCCTCTTCAGTTTCATTCAAATTGGATTCTTTCTCCAATTATTCTATTTCTATCAAGTGGTATCTTTATTCTCACAGTTTTCCAAAAGAAAAACCTTAGGATTACATTTAACTTTTCCTTCTATTTGCTCTCCTCTAATTTGATATTAAAATTTGTAGATCTTTTGCATTCTTTTAAAACGTTTCTCATTCACACTTGCTTTTCCATTACCGCCGATGTTTTCATGGGCTAAATCTGGTTAGGGAGGTGAGGTAGGCACTAAATAAGGAAACACATGTTCAAATATATAATTATGACTTGTGATAAGTATTATGGAGGAAATAAACAATGTTGTACAAAATTATGGGATGGGAGACGACCTAATCTATATAGAGCGGTAAAAGAAAACTTTAAGAAGGATGAGAGGAAGTCAGGAATAGGAAGAATAGAAAGAAGACCATACAGAATGGAAGGAAAAGAACAAGCATAGGTGTTGAGGTGGGAAAGGAACCGGTATTCAATGATAACCTGTTCAAGGAACTGAAAGATGAGTATTGTACCTGGAAGTCAATGAGCAGTGGGGAAGAGTGGAGTGAGAGGAGACTGGAGAAGCAGGCAGGGGCCACTTCATGCTAACTATTGTGGTAAAGGGTTTGAGTATTATTCTTTCTAGTGTAAAGCCACTGAAGGATTTTAATTAAGGGAATAACATAATGAAAGAAGAAACGGTAAGCAAGAAAATTGCTAAACATGAGCATATCTAAATAAGCACTGATTGTAAACAATATTGACAGTGGTATTAATGTCTAAATTGAGAAGATGTTAAAACTAAAATACCAGATAACAAGAATGAGCAAGATGGGAGGAAGGGTGATTGTAGATAAAACTTTCTAAGGCTCTTGATCATTCAGGAAGGGAATAGATAAATTGATTCACTTCAGACTTGCTAATGTACATGTTAAAAATGTAAGGATAATTACCAAAAGGATAGAAACATAACATAAAGTCGACCTTTAGAAATACCTTAATAAAGGTAAAGAAAAAGGAATAAATAAAATTAGACCAATCCAACAAAAGGCATGCAAGGAGAAAAAAAGAAAAAAATAGCATTATAAATTTTAAAAATCATATAATTGTAGAAATAAGTCCTAATATGCCAGTAATTTCAATATATAAATAGATTGAACTTGTCAATTAAAATAAGAACTCCTCAGAATAGAAAAAAATTTAGCTGTATTATATTAACCATAGACATAGCTAAATCATGAAGACATAGAAAGGTTGAAAGTAAATGAATGGAAAAGTATATGGTGGGAAACTATTATCCAAAAGAATGCTAGTGTAGCAATAATGCCAGAGAAAATAGACTTCAAGATGAAAATCATTGTTAGGGATAAAGATTAAAAAAAAAACAGTAAAGGAATAATTTACCAAAGAGATGGAACAATTATGAATCTATATGTAATTTATAGTACCTTTTCAATACATGTATAGCAAAAATGTCATAGAATTGCAAGAAATTAACAAATCTACAATTACAATGGGAGATTTTTCTTTCTTTGCTATATTTCCTACAGAAAGAGAAAAAGCTGACAAAATGTTAATGATATAAAAGATATGAAAAACACAGTTAATAAGCTTAATTTAATGGATATAGCCAGAATCCTTCTCCTAATGGAGAGTACATGTTCTTTTTAAGTACACATGGAAAACTTGTAAAATGTGACTACAAAGCCAGTCTTAAGAAATACCAAAAACATTTATATCATTCAGATCATATTCTTTTTTACCATAATTTAATATACCATAAATTTACAAAAAGCCTTATATCTCACAATAGAGTGACTTTTAGTTTCTGGCTTCAGGAATTGGGTAGACAGCACTAGTGTCATTTACTGAAATGGAAAAGACTGAAGCAGGAAAAGATTTTGAAGGTGGGTGGAAATGGGGTCAGAGGAAAGATGAATCAGTTCAGAGATGTCTGGCCAACCAACACCTAGTGAGGTATTGGGATAGATGTATCTCAGCTGATTCGCCAGGCGTAGATTAATGTGTCTGTTATAACCACACTTCTCTTTAAGAAACCCTCTATTTTGGAATTTTGTAAATTTGAGTTTGAAAAATCATGATTTAAGAAAGGGTATTGCCAATTAATTGGTCATGCCTCCACCTAGTGGTATATTTTAGAATAGCAGACATATCTTAATCACGCAAATTCCTGCACCCAATTTTTTTTAAAAGAAATCAAGGATTATAAGATCATTGATTTCACTGTTCAGAATATTGCCAATATCAGTATTGCATTTATATTCATCTATTAATATTATAAAACTTAGATTCCCCCAAATGGAAAAAGTTTAATGCACAAAAATTATACAAATAACTAATATTTGTTGAATGCTTACTACGTGATAGGCACTGTAAGTTTTTTACATGAACATCTCATTTGATAATCACAACAACAGTGTGAGTACTAATATGTCTGACTTGAAGAAATTGAGGCATAGAAGGATAAATAATTTACTAAAAACCACACAGCTAGTAAATACCAGAGCTGGGATTTTGAATCTAGGTGATATGGTTCTAGAATGTTTAAGCTTGGCCACTGTGAACATTGTTTAAAACAGGAAAAAATGAAAGTAATTTAAATTTTTGACAATAAGGAAATGGCCTAGTAAGCTCTAGCATATCAATTTGATAGAATGTTATGCAGACATTTAAAATGATAAAAGGTTATGTAATAAGATGGAAAACTATAATATGAAAAATCCAGCCAATGTTATGCATATAGTATGAGATCAAATAAGAATCATCAATAGGAATGATTCTTCTAAGAATCTAGAGGGAATTTTTGGTGAGGAGTAGGATATTTGCATCATCTTAAAATGCAAATTTTAAGTCTCCCCTCCACCTGCCCTGACTTCTTATTAGTTGCAAGAAAGAAAGAGAAAAAGTGATTGTACAATGGAAAAATTAGGCATCATCTTGACTGGATGATCAAAATTAATATCACCTGTGAGAGACAGATGGACATCATGTGCCTCCAGATGTCACACCCTGTAGTTGTCATGTCTCCATATATATGACACTTGAATATATTTTTTATTTCTTAACTCTTCAAAGATTCACCTATTGCTAACAATTTATCCTTTTGCTTTATTATTTATTCTCTTTCTTTCTCTTCACACACACATTATTTTTTCTGAACCATTTGAGATAACTTACACATATCATGGCTTTTACCCTTAAATACTTCAACATATATTTCTTTCTTTTTTTTTTTGAGATGGGGGTGGGGGACTGTGGTGGAGGTGGGGTGTGGTTTCACTACATTGCCCAGGCTGGTCTCTGGCTCAAGCGATCCTCCTGTCTCCACCATGAGTAGCTAAGACTAGAGGTGCACCACCACACCTGGCTCAGCATGTATTTCTGAAGAATAGGGCTTTGCTCAACAGTTATTAGCTTAATAAATTTGCATTGAGATGATGCTTTTATCTAATTTACTGTTGATATTCCAAATTTTTCAGTTGATCTAAAATGTCCTTTATAGGATTTTCCCCTTCCAGTCCAGGTTCAATTTTAGGGTCAAATATTGCATTTAGTTGTCATGTCTTTTCAGCTGCCTTAAATCTGGAACATTTCCACAGCCTTTCTTTGTCTTTTTTGACATTGACATTTTTGAAGAATACAACTCTCCCACCCTTTTTTATTTTAATGGAACACTTCATTTTCTGTTTGTCTGATGTTTCCTCGTGATTAGGTTGAGTTTATACACTCTCAGCAGGAATACTGCATAGGTGATGTTGTAACCTTCTCAGCATATTACATCTGGAGGAGCATGATGCCCATCTGTCTCTCATAGGTGATATTAATTTTGATCATCCAGTCAAGTTGATGCCTAATTATTCCACTGTATAATCACTTTCACTTTTTCTTCCCTTCTTTCTTGCACCTAAGAAGAAGTCTGTGGGGGGAGACATTTTAAGATGATGCAAATATCCTATTCCTCACCAAAAATTTCCTTCAAATTCTTAGAAGAATCATCCCTATTGATGATTCTTGCTTGATCTGATCTTTAACATGAAGGTTGCAAAGTGATGACTTTTTGCCTTAAACTCTGTCCACATTTACCAGTTGTCCCTCACAGGGCCACATTATGACTTCACAGGCCCTGGGCATTTTTGCCTGCATGAGCCCCTTCCTCCATAAAATTTTTTTTAAGTTATAGTTTATGGTTATGTTGTTATAAAGATGAATATAACCTCAGATGGATTTATTGATGTTACATTTATTTTTCTTCTGATTTTTAAAAAGAAATTAAAATTAAAACATTTTCATAGGCTTTTAAAAGTATCATGGGCCTCAGACACTGTGCCTAATGGATCAGTTGGCCCTGGGCCCTCTCCATTCTTCTCTATCAGAGCTTTCCCTTCTTCCCCTTCTATCCATCTGTCTATCTATCTATCCATCCATCCATTGATATGGACTTGTGGATTGCTATTTTTTCAATAGTTTATAATTGGTTACTGTATTTACTTAGTTTGGTGCTCAAGTTGCTCCAGATTTGGCAAGTGGGAGCCTCTTCAAGCTGGTCCCCATGTCCTGGCAATATGTTCTCATAATTTTTTAGCACTTTCTTATTTTCTGGGATAACAGGATGTTCCAGCCTCCAGTGTATCTATGCTGACCCAGCCCTGGAATCAGCCACTTCTCAAAGGAATCAGGTTCCTTGTAGGGGGCAATGGTATTAAAAAGCAAGATCCAAGCACTAGGCATGCTAAATGCAACTGGATTGTATTAATATTTGCTTCTTGGACCTTTAAACAGAGCTTGGAAATAAAGGCATGTATACATACATAGGTATACACATACACAAAACATATACAACAATAGGAGCACATTCATTCATTTGCTCAACCCTGTATTACATCTAAAATAGTTTCAAAATTGCTTTGCCTGTAACCACTACAATTAACAACCCTACTAAAAAGAGGTCAAGACTTGTTTACACTTTTCTCTCCCTACTCTGTCCCAAACTGAGGCTACACTGTTTCCATAAATTCTTTGGATTAGTTCTTTCTTTCTTTCTTTTTTTTCCTATTCGATGTGGTCTAGTATTTATTTGAAATAAATTATGTTTATTTGTTTCAATTGGCATTGGTTTTAGGTTCCCCCCCCTTATCATTCTTATTGATTTATTTTTGAATACGTAAGGTATTAATATGCTTTCGAAAGTCAAAACTATACAGAATTACACTGAGAGAAGGATTACTCCCCCTTGTTTCCCTTCCACTCATCCCCCTACCCCTACCCCTACTCTGGTTTATCCTTCCTACATTTCTTTTTGTAATGATAATGTATATATTTTTTAATTTTCCCTTCTTTCTTACACAAAAGATAGCATATTATATATGCTCTTTTCTACTTTGTTTTTTTGACTTAAAATCTCCTGGAACTCATTCCATATCACTCCATATTGGTAGTTCCCAATATTTTGAAATTATAAACAATGCTATAATATATAATCTTGTGCATATATATTTTTGTATTCTTGGAGTGTAACTAAGGATAAATTTCTACAAGTGGAGTGTGTGGAAGGGTACATTTTGATGTGGTTTTGTTAGATATTACTGTATTCTCACCAGCAATGTACGAGAGTACTTCATAGAAGAAGTGAAAGGATATGCCATATATTTTGAAGATTGAGTTGACAAGACTGGGATTAGATGTGAGTGATTAGGGAAAGAGTGAATTCAATGTCTTGCAGGAATTTCCGCTTAAGCATCTATGCAGAGGGCAGTGTGGTTTACCAAAATGGGGATGAATATGTTTGGAGATGGGATTGGAAATCAATGTTCTATTTTGAGAATGTTAAATTTGAAATGCTTGTTAGACTTCCAAGTGGAGATGTCAGATAGGCAATAGGATATGTGATTCTGGAGCTCATAGAGGAGGTCATATATAAATGTGGGAGTCATCAGCTCTCAGATATATTTAAAGCCATGAGAGTAGATGAGATTACTTATGGAGTGAGAGTAGATGGAGAAAAGAAATGGTCCCTGTACTGATGTCTGGGGAATACCAAAAATCTAAGGTTGATTGGAGGAGAATTAGCCAGAAGAGAAGACTTTAAAATAATAACCAGTGAGACAGGGTAAAAATCAGAAGTGTGAGATATAACAGAAACCAATGAAGAAAGTGTTTAAAGAAAGGAGTGATGAATTTGTGTTGAACATTGCTGAGAGATGGAGGACAATGAGGACAGGAGATGAATGTTGAATTTGGCAACAAATTTGGACTTGTTGAGAGAGTAGTAGGTGAGAAAGTGAAGACAGGAACCATAGACAAATAATTCAGGGAGTTTTGCTATGAATGGAAGTGGGAAAATGGAATAATGGGTAGAGGGGATATGTAATCAGAGGAAGTTTTTTAAAAAATAGATGATATTAAGGCATGTTTATTTGCTGATGGGAATGAGTCAACAGGGAAAAACTGATGATGTAGCAGAAGAAAAATATAATTGAATGGAGTCCTTGAAAAGGAAAGAAAGGATGGGATCTGGAACACACCTGCAGGTTGCCTTTTGATAGAAACAGGGACAGTTCTTCCAGTGTAACAAAGGAAAGGTAGTGAGTGTGAGTACAGTTGTGGAAAGGTTAGTGTTTGGTGGTAGGAAGAAGGAGAATGCCTGTCTGATTTTTTTCTTTCTTCTTCTGCCACATAGTTGAGTTCATCAAAACAAAATATATGACTACTGTTATGTATAAAGGAAGTAAACTAGATAATCTCTAGGTAGTCTTACCCAAGGTACAGTTTCAGTATATATTGCTCTCTAACAAACTACAGTTGATCCTTGAGCAATGCAGGGGTTAGGGGCACTGACCTCCCTGTGCAGTCAAAAATCCACATATAACTTTGACCCCCCCCAAAACTTAACTACTAATAGCCCACTATTGACCAGAAAGACTTACTGATAACATAAACAGTTGATTCACACATGTTTTTTATGTTACATGTATTTTATACTGTATTCGTACAGTAAAGTAGGTTAGGGCAAAGAAAATGTTTTGAAGAAAATCATAAGGAAGAGAAATATATTTACCATTCATTAAGCAGAAATGGATCATAGCAAAGGTCTTCATTCTTGCAGTCTTCACGCTCAGTAGGCTGGGGGGAAGGAGGAAGAGAAGGCGTTGGTCTTGCTGTCTCAGGAGTGGCTGACGTAGAAGAGGTGGAGGAGGTGGAAGGGGTGGCAGCCATACCAAGTATAACTTTCGTTGAAAAAATTCCGCATACAAGTGGCCCCACACAGTTCAAACCTGTGTTGTTCAAAGGTCAACTGTACTTCCAAACTTAGTCACTTAAAACAACAATTTATTATTTTTCATCATTCTGTAGATTAACCAGGTGGTTCTTCTGCTTCACAAGGTGTTGACTGGGGTGCTGAGAATGGTGGAATGTTCAAAACGGGCTCCTCTCATGGGTGGCAATTGGTGTTGAGCCAGAGGCCCTGGTTTCTTGGTTTTCCTCCATGTGGGCCTTTCCATATAGATGGCTGAGTTTCCTCACTACATGGTGGTCTCAGGGGAGAAGAACTTCTTATATGTTGGTCAGCTGGGTTGTTTGAAAGGGATTCAGTATTAGGTTAGTTTCAGCTTTGGGGACCACATGTTAAAATTTATCTACCCATGTAGTCTGTAACTGAGAAACCATATCCATATTTTTGCTAATTAAAACTGTCTGATAAGAATTCTTAACAGTAACAACAACATCCACGATTTTTCTTAGACCTAGAAAATAAGTAAAGCTTCAGTTCCCCTTTGGTGGCTTGAATTTCTTTTTCCAGATAGAAAACTGCCACCTGTCACCAAGACTCCTCTTATTTTTCTGTGCCCATGGCAGATTTATATTGGATGCAAAATTTAAAAGTCCCATTTTCCCCCATACTAGTTATAGCATTTTTCTGATGCACTGTCAAATACCAATAAAAAGGGAAGCATTGAAACAATGACTGCCCACTGGGGAAACAGAGAGCTCTTGCTCCTGACTCCGTGGATGTAAATGTAGTCAACGTGAAATTGTGCTCAAAGCTTTGTGTTCCTGAGAGAATGGAGGAAAGGAAACCCGAAAATGTGGCATGTCCATGAGTACGAAACAGTGGAGCTAGAAATATGAAAGAGAGCTAACTGACAGATCAAAAAAACAAAAAAGGAGCTTTTGAGAAAAACCACTTGGTCCATACAGATACCCCTATAGTTTTCCATTAAAAAAAAAGTTGGAATGTAAGCATTATAAGTCATTATAAAGTGAATTCTATCTTGCCCTGAACTTACATCACAAAAATGTAAGCTAAAAAATACCTAAAATTGAATATAACATTCCACTGGAAAAACGTATTTTTGGTGAGGAAGTGGTTGGTAGGGGAACCATTCCATGAGATATTATAAATAGTGTATCATCCTTGTATCCTATGTCTACTAGAAATTATGGTTAAATTGCAACTATGGTTAAGTTGGAAAACCTTATCTTTGCCATGGTGTCTGTATTTTATAGCACTTCCCTACTTTTGCCCACAACCCCCCTTTTCCAGACCATGGGAATTTCTTTCATATCTGAGGTCCCTCTGCAGGGCTGTCCAATAAAACTTTTTACAGTGATGGAAATCTGTATTTTCACTGTTCAATACAGTAGCCATTAGTCACGTGTGATGATTGAGTGCTTGAAATGTGGCTGGTGCAAATGAGGAACATAATTTTAAATTTAAAATGTTATAGTTAATTTTAATTATACTTACAACTAAAATGTAAATTGCCACATGTGGTTAGTGACTACCATATTGGATAGTACAGCCTGATGTCTCACTTGTAGCTCATATTAATAGAATTCTGCTCACCTCCTTTTCTCTAGAAGCTGAAAAATCTGAGCTGCAATATCACAATATACTGATGAGCATTGTCCGATCATATAATTTTTAGTTGTAGTAATTTGATCAATGTTTGTGTCCCTCACTGGATCACAAGATCCTTAGGGATAAAGGCTTTGTCTATTTTTCCCATGTTTATATTGTGTCCGGCACCTAGTACAGTATACAGAACATAGTAGGTGCTTGATAAAGGAAAATGAATGAATTAAAGAATATCCATACAGCTTTGATATAAATGAGGGCTCCAGTATTTGTGTGTGTGTGTGTGTGTGTGTGTGTGTGTGTGAGAGAGAGAGAGAGAGAGAGAGAGAGAGAGAGAGAGAGAGAGAGAGATTGACTGATTCCAGAGAAGAATCCAAAGATATGGGGAGGAGAAAAAGACCAGATTTTTAAAGAGAAGTAGTGCTGGTTGCATAATACTTTAGAATTAGGAAACTGGCTTTATGAATAATAAGACTCTTTTAAAACATTTGTTATATGCCAGACAGTATCCTAAGTACTTTACATGAAGTGTCTTATGTAATCCTCGTAAGATAACCCTGCGGAATAAGTACTATTATTATCCCCATTTTATAGATGACATGAAGGATGACAGGAGTAATTTACCTGAGGTCACACAGCTAGTAAGTAGTAGAGCAAGCATTTAAACCCAGGCAGTTTGACTTCAGAGCCTACCTTCTTAACCACAATGCTGTATTGCTTTCTGTTTGATTGTGTCCATATGGTGACAGAAGCTTAGTGACCTCAAATGTCTGCATTGGTCTTTTGTCTAAATTTAAGCTTCAGTAAGCCACCGTCTCCTGGAGGTTTAGGCCTCTTTCCAGCGGTGCAGGTGGAGGGAAGGTGGGGGTAGTAGTACTGAGGATAATAAGATATGAAGATCTGCACAGGATTCTTTTTCTCAAAAAGTCAAACAAATATTTTTATAGCTAAGATTTTTTTTTTTTTGCCTTCTAATAATAAAAAGAAAATAAAAGCTCTTCTTAAATAAAAAAAAAAAAGCCACAAAATAACCAGTCTCCCCCTTCTTCAAATCTCTGGCCCAGTAAAAAAGATTAATGAAAGCTGAGAGTTACTGTAGTCTTACTGTGAATTAGCTAGTTTTACTTAGTTTTCCCTCTCCTCTCCCCTCCCCTCATCTCTATCACAAATGTAGTGCTCCTTAGATTGTCCATAGTTGACATTCCCATTTAGTGCCTTCTTTAACTATTTCCTGTAAGGATAGCTTATCTTCCTGTGCTAATTATACTCTGTTTGCCCCCGACTCCCACTTATCAGATTCACTCTTCACCGTTCTTGTCTTGCTCTGAACCCTGGACACTGACCTCTGTAGAGGGTTCCCTCACACTCTGGCTTCTGATAGGGTTCATTCAACTGAAGCTCAGCATGGGGTAGGAAGAAGAGCAGGAAGAAAGAGAGATTGGAGAGTTTCCTCCTCCACTTTCTCCCTACTTTGGTGCCAAGTTCTTGTAGGAGCTGTCGGACAGCCCCTCCTACGTAGCTCTGGCAGTCACTGGGACCTGGTGATACTATCTTCACATTGCCCTTGCGTGTTTAGGGAAGGAAAGGTTTTCCCACTCTTGTTAGCCCCTGAGTACCTCTATTTACCTCTTATTTCTCTTAAGTCTGCCCACATCTTTGTGCATAGTCCGTTTAATAAATTATTTTCAATGAACTTTTTTGAGTAGAATGCTATTTTCTGCTTGGGACCCTGCCTGATGTATTTCCTCTCTGGTGGTTCTCAAATTTCTTAAAGAGAGGAGAAGAGAAGATGAGACCTAGACTTCTAAGATTAGATAGGCCTCAGGTAGATTGTTCCACAAACTGGATTATGAGATTTTATCACTTTGCTTCCAACATTGTTCAGGGGAGAGACACTCTGTATGTAACAGATATGTATACCCTCTGTTATAGGTATCAGATATAGTTCATCAGATTTTGGGGGCGGGTGGTGTTTGTTTGTTTGTTGTTGTTTCTGAGACAGAGTCTCACTGTGTCCCCCAGGGCTAGAATGCAGTGGTGTCGTCAATGCTCACTACAACCTCAAACTCCTGGGCTCAGCCTCCCAAGTAGCTGGGACTGCAGGCACGTACCACAGGCCTGGCTAATTTTTCTATTTTTTGTAGAGATGGGGTCTCCTTCTGGCTCAGGCTGGTCTCAAACTCCTGACTTCAAGTGATTCTTCTGCCCAGGCCTCCCAAAGTGCTAGGGTCACAGGCGTGAACTACGCTGCCTGGCCTCATCAGGTTTTTTGTTTGTTTGTTTTTACAGTTTGAATGAAATTACCTCACAATTATTATTCCCTTTTCCGTAAGATTCTGATCATCAAGCAACCTTGTGATTACTAAATTGGCTTCCTAGGTAACATGATCCAGAGAAGGGCCTATTTTAGAGGATGGACACCAACAGTTCAGATCCTGAAAAAGTATAGTCTTCTTTTATGTTAATCAAATGGATTTTTTTAAAGAAAGAAAATAAAAAGAATGCAGTTTCCCATCTTCCCCTTTCCACAAGCATACTACATTTTTCCTTTCCAGCTTGTATTCCTCAATTACACATCTCTGTTTTCCCTTATGGTTTAAGCCCTATAAACTAATCTGTATCCATTCTCTGATACTGAATCCATACTCTCTCTTCCTTCCTGTTTTAATAGAAGAATAATTTTTCCTATCAAAGATCAGCTCCTCTGTGCTCTTATGGCCATGCCTCTTGTTTACTCAAAGGCTTCCATTTGTCAATTACTGCCACCCCTTTTCTCCCTCAATTTCTTCTTTCTTATTGGAATATTCCCATTACCAGACAAGCATGCTCCTAGCATCTCCTATTTCAATAAAAACCTTTCCTTGACTCCAAATCCCTCTCCAACTAGTGCTTCATTTCTCTGTTTCTCTGCACGGAAAAACTTTTTTAAAAAGTTGTTTATACTGACTGTTGCCACTTCCTTACCTTTCATTGACTCCACTGTGGCTTCCTTCCAGGAAGCCATCACTCCACTGAAGCAGCTTTAGTCAACGTCATTAGTGACCTCCGTGTTGCTGAATTCTATTGCTATTTCTCATCTTACTCGGCCTCTTATAAACATTGGATGCAGTTGACAAGTCCCTTTTAAAAATACTTTCTTCTCTTGGCTTCCATGGCACCATTCTCTCAGTTTCCTTTCCTGAATCCTCCTCCTCCATTCAACCTTTAGAGTTGGTTTGCCCCAGGGCTCAATTCTAGACTTACAACATCCACATGTGGCTACTGAGCACTTGAAATGTGGCTGGTCTGAAATGAGATATGCGGTAAACATAAAATACGCCCTGGATTTCAAAGACTTAGTGTGAAAAAAGTGAATGTAAAATATCTCAATAATTTTTTTATATGAGTACCTGTTGAAACAATATTTTGGATACATTGGGCTATTAAAAGTAGTTTAATCTCTCTTTTTTTAAAGTTTTTAATGTGGCTACTAGAAAATTTAAAGTTACACATGTAGTTCTCACCTGTATGGCTCACATGTATTTATATTAGACAGTGCTGCTTAGCCCCTCTTCTCTGTCACCCTTCTCATTTCATCATCTTATCTAGTTTCATTGCTTTAAATACCATCTATATGTTGATTCCCAAATTTAGGCCTCTAACTCTGACCTCTCATTTAAAGTCCAGACTTAGCTACCCAGCTGGCATTTGAATTTTCACTTGCATGTCTAACAGGCATCTCAGTATTAATATGTCAAAAATGAAATGTTCTATTTCCTCCAGCCCTATTATGTTACTTGCTGAGTTTCTCATCTCAACCAGTGGTACCATCATCTATCTGTCCAGTTGCTCAAGCCAAACACTTGCGTCATCCTTGATTACTCTATTTTCCTCACCCACTTCATCTAATCTTCCAGCAAGTCTTATTGGTTCCAACTTCAATTTTTCCTCATCTCCACTGCCCAAGTGGCCCAAGTCTAAATGACTGTCATCTCTCACCTAGACTGCTGTGGCTATGATGACATGGCTATTGGTGTGAATCCATGAGCTTCCCAACTCATTGATTCTACTTTTGCACCATTACAGTCTCTGCTCCATATCTCAGAGTAATCTTTTTAAATTTTTAATTATTATGGGTACATAATAGTTATATATCTTTTCAGAGTGATCCCTTTTAAATATAAATCACATCATGTCATTTGTCTTTTTAAACACTCCAATGACTTCCCATTGTACTTAGAATAAAATCCAGACCTACCTTAGCTTGCAAGGCCCACCATAAGCCTGATGACTACTTATCTCCCTGACCTTATTCCATGCCCCTCTTCCTCTTTGTTATAACAGTTTCTAACCTCACCGACTTTCCTTCTGTACTTTGATCGTGTCAGACTTATTACTGCCTCAGGCCCTCTCTATGGTATTCTTCCCTCTGCCTCAAAACGCTCTGCTCCCAGAGTTTTGTATAGTTGGCTCCTCTTCATTCTTCAGATTTCAGCTCAAATATTCTCTTCTTAGAGAGATCATTCTTGCAAATAGTATCTTACCCTAGTCATTCTCAATCCAATCATACACACTCTCTCCTTCTTTCTCCCTCTTTTCTTTCTCTCACAGAAATGTTTTTTTGGTTTTTTTCCTTTTTAGTGTCTGTCTCCCTTTAAGAGAGTAAACTCTTCAAGAGCAGAGATCTTAGGTATCTTATTTGCCCCTGCATTCTCAGCATCTGGTATAAAGCTTGATCCAGAGTAAGCACTAAAGGCATTTTTGAATGATAAGTTTAAAAATAAATATTAATCAAATGGATTTTTTAAATGAAAGAATGAATAAAAATATTTTTGGAATGAATGAGTTCATTGTTAAAAATAAATAATATGGAATGCCTTAGAAACTAAGGTATAACTTAAGGAGTTATGCATTAGGCCTTACAGATATTAATTCCTTAGTGTCACTGAGTTTGTCATATCAGCAAATATTGAGGACCTAGCATTTGCAAAGCATACTGTCTGTTCCCTTAGAACTGAGAGAATCAAAAGAGTAGTGGGACACAGAGCCTCTGAGAGGCAAAGAGGAGAGATGACATTAAATGAGAAAGGGATATGTGTGTGTGTGTGTGTTTCGGGGGAATCCAGAGCAGGTGCTAGCTCAACAGACAGCAGCTCACCCGATGCCAATTTTGCCTAGATTTTAGCTCTAGCAGGAACCGTGGCTGTTTCTTTAGCATGTGGGTCAGTGCTATCCATAGTAGGGTTTCAATAAGTGCTTTTTGGTAGACTAAAGAAATAAATTTGTGAATTGTAAAGAAAACTCAGGAAAAGTAAAGTCTTAAAATTACTGACTTCAGATGATATTGGAAGTGTCTAAGAACCAAATGAAAAAGAATGCACATGAACTGAAAATTATAAGGTAGAAATGTGGTTGAATTGAACACTCAAAGGTATACTAGCCTGAGGATTTGGGAATAAAATAATAATGCATTCTTCTTATCCTGCTTCACGCCCACAGAATTGAATCAAACTCAGAGTTCCTGTTAATCTCACGAGAGGATTCCAAATACACAAATCAGGAAAACAGAGGGGGAGGGGAAATCTTTGAAAGTTAAACAACAAAAACATCCATCTAGAGGGCATCTCATTTTTTTCCCAATCCAAATTAGGTCTACTATGACATGTAAAAGAAAACTAAGGATGATGTCGAGCATGAATGTATTATGTGGTTGTGATAATACAGGACAGATATATCTGTGTCCAGACTGTGCTTCTGTTGTGGTCTATTTTAGGGAGTTTCTGGATTTGGATCTAAAAGTGATATCTGGAAAAGAGATAATAATTTGTGCTTTACATAGTGCTCTTCATCCAAATGTCTCAAAGCACTTTACAAAGAAATAAGTATTATTATCCCAGATGGAGCAACTCAGACAGAGGGGCTGCTGCCCTTTTCAGCGAATTGGGGAGTGGGAGCCCCTGAACTCCAAACATAGCCCTAGGCTACAAATTATTGAATCGTGGCCTCTTTTGATTGGGAGCTGGGGCTGCCAAGGAGGAGCCTTTTTTCCTTTTAAATAAAGTAGAATATTAGGCACAAATGTTAAGAATTCTAGCATGTGTTCAAAACTTATGAAAATGGATGCTTTGGGGCACTGAATTTGGGGCAAAGTATGACTACTTAAAATAAGACAAGTGGTTATTATAGCGAGACTAATAATGGCTAACATGTGCTGAACATTATTCTAATTGAGTTACATATATTATTTTATTAAGATCATAACATTTTTTTCTTTTCCTTTCTTTTCCTTTCTTTTCTTTTCTTTTCGAAACAAGGTCTCACTCTGTTGCCAGGCTAGAGTGCAGGGCATCATCCTAACTCACTGCAATTTTGAACTCCTGGGCTCAAGCTGCGACTGCAGGCTTGGGACACTAACCCTGGCTAATTTTTTAATTTTTTTGTAGATTTGGGGTCTCACTATTGCCCAAGCTGGTCTTGAACTCCTGGGCTCAAGTGATCCTCCTGCCTCAGCCTCCCAAAGTGTTGGGATTACAGGCATGAGCCACCGCACCCAGCTTCATAACGGTTTTAATGAGGTAGGAACTATTATCATTTTATTCATTTTACAGTTGAGGAAACTGAGACAGAAGTTAAGTAACTAGGCGAAAATGTCAATTAAACAAGTGGCAGAGCTGGAATTCAGACACAGGCGATTTGACTCCATTGCCCTCACTCTTAGCAAGCTGCTCTGTGCCAGGTACTAAATGAAGCATTTTGCATGAATTACCTCATTTAATCCTTACACAACTCCGAAGAGGTGGATATATTATCATCCCAATTTTATTGGGGAAGGAAATTAAGGCTTAGAAAGGTAAAGCAACTTGCGCAAACTCACATGCCAGTAGGGGTGAAGCCAGAACTTTGAAAAGTAGATGAGAGAGCAATAGGCAAGGAGTCAGGGTATTAGGGCTGTTGCTTCCACTGACTAGGCTGTGTGACCTTGGGCAAATCAAATAATCTCCATGGTCTTCATATTTTTCTCTGAAAGGAGAACATTGAGCCTACATTGACACTAAAGTCTTTCCCAGTGCTAAAGTTCTGATTCTCAATATCTGTTTTCTATTTAGTCAGTCCCTTGTTTGACAATTCTTGGAGGAAAAGAAATTAACCACACAGAACCTGAAAGTGACTCTGAAGCCAAATTTAGAAAACAGATCTCAAAAGGACAAAAAAGAAGGTTACAAAATGTCTTTATTTAGAAAGTGAGACTGTCCTGTAAACTGTTTGGTTTGATTTGTGAGACTCAGTGACCAGATAAAGGCCATACATAGCTCCTTGACTAGCCAGTTTTCCTGGATATAGTAAGTCGTGTAACCTGCTTCAGTGGCACTTTTGCTTCAGTGGCCTATTACACTGGCTACACTGGCTAAAGCTGGAAGAAGCCCATCTTGTGTGGGAGGGATCTGAGAAAAGAAGCCAAGCTTTTCATGTGGGTGTTCTGTCTTGAATTCAGAATGTCTATACCATTCTGTCTACTTCTGTTTTTGTTCTTAGTGATTATTATATAGTGACACAGCCCACTGCTACCATGAACCAGTTTTTTCACAACCTTGTGGTGAGCCATGGTGTAGTGAACAGGTCTGGCTTCCATTTCTCCATGTGGTTCTGTTCAAAGTATGAGCTTGAGTTTGTGATAAACCTTGGCAAAAAAAAAAAAAAAAAAAGGTATCTGTAGCTTTGTGATCTTGGGAAAGTCACTTAAATTCTGTGTGTCAATTTTCTTCATCTTTTTGTGAAATGATGCTTATCCCACTTGCTCCTCATTGTTATGGATTTCAAATAGTATATTTGTGGAAGTAGTTTGGAGAGATTAGAGACTTCTAAGATGACAAGGAAAGTGATGCTGAGAGAATGCCTCTCACTCAGAAGCTTGGTGGTGCTGTGCACAGAGTAGGTGCTTTGGCAATGAGCAAACCTGAATTACAGTCCTAGCTCTGCCTGTCATTTGGACAAGTTATTAAACCTCCATAAATTTTCAATTTGTAAAATGCAATGTTGTTGATGCACAGAAGTAATAAACATGAAGCTCTTGACACACAATAAACCATTAATAAATCCTAGCTATTACTATTTTTATTATCAATTATTGAATTACCATGCAGAGTTAGCAGGTTCAGAATACCAGGTCTTATTTTCTGAGACATGCATTCGATTTGAACTCCAGGGAAAACAATGAATTCGGTTGTCTTTCTAAGAAACCAACTACCCTAAATGGCTGAGGCCAAATATGGAAGTTTATCCTCATACACATCACACCTTGAGGAAATACATATTTAAAAAGTACCTTTCTTTCCTTTAGAAGGCTCTGCCTAAATCCCTACATTCTATGACTGCAAGAAGTCTAGGAGATTGTTAGGATCTCAAAACTTACCTTTGTATTCTAAGTTTCTCTGAACAGGATATAATTATAGTGAAATAATTCCCAACACTTTTTAGCATAAGAATCTCATTTTAAGGTAAAAAAAAGTTCACAAAATTGCATATAATAGTTCTACTTTAAGTAGCCTTTGAGAAAATACATGATAAATATGCAGCAACACTAAAAAATTAGATAGAGTCCCTCTTAAAATTTTTTTTAAGTACATGAACTTGATAGATTATTCACAGGGTACAAAAGAGAATACCGTGAAAGAATTCTTCTTGCAGCCCATCCTTCAGTCACACATTGACCTTCCCCGGAGCCAATTATCATTTCAATTTCTGCTGTGTCCTTTTAGAGGTAACTATTCACCACAAACACTTATATATTTATCATTTTTAAAAAGACAAAATGGTAGCATATCTTACCACCTTCTTCACCTCAGTTTTTTTCACTTACCAATGTCTTGCTGTACTTTGAAATGGATATGTTAAAAAAAAGAGAGACTACATACTTTTATTTATCATGGTATATACTATTGAAAATTGTATTGCATTTTTTAATATACAGAAAAAAAATTCTAATGTGCAATATGTACCCCTTAGAGATTCTTAGCTCTTAGATTGGGAACCACTGGTATAAGTAAAATATCAATAATATTCAAGATAATTTTGGCCCTTACTCTGCACGAGGCATTGTTCTAATCACTTTACATATTATCTCACATAATACACATCCTCCTCATCCTTCTCAGCTCAGTTTAAATGTTATCTCCTCAGAGAAGCGGTCGCTTATCCAAGTAGACCTACCCTTTCCCCTTTCCATTATTCTCTGTTGTTTCGTCCTGTTTATTTCCTTCAGGATACTCATCACGACAAATAATTAGTTACTTATTTGTCTACTTGTTTACTCTTGTCTCCCTAACTAAAGTAGAAGCTTTGAGACCAGGGACAGTGTCAGTTTGGCTCAGCACAGAATACCCAGTAACCAGTACAGTGCCTTGGTACTTGGCACAGAGGAGCCATTCAACTGAATATTTATTGAATAAGTACATATTGCACAAAAAACAGCTTTATGAGGTTGACCCTATTATTTTCTCCATTATACTGATGAGGAAACTAAGACCGAAAGAGTGAAATAGACTTATCCCAAAGTTAGTAAGTTACAAAATTGGTTTAAAATCCAGCTGTACTTGACTCTAGAGTACAAGCTCTTCACCACTATTCCAGTCTCAGAAACAGAAGACTAAGTATAATTCTAGCTATCTGAGATGCTGAGTAAGTCCCTTTTCCCCTCTGGGACTTTTTTCTTTCATTGAAAAATAAGGGAGTAAATGTAGCCATCTTCCTTATGGTGATGTTTTGTGATTTATGAGATCTGTGATCTATGAGAATAAAAGAGGGGTCATTGAAGTGACAAATGAGGTGGGCTCAATGCTTTTAAGAGTGCTAATGTTTAGTTCTTTTCTTCCTTTCCACCTTCCTTCACTGAAGATTTACTGATCCTTCTTTTATGCCAGGCATTTTGTTGGAGGTGACAGGGATCCAAAGACTAACAGGAGCTAGTACTCAACATTGAGGTGTCTGGCCCGATGGAAGATGCAGACCCATTTACAGCTGCTTGGAGTATAGTATGGGCCAGTGCCATATTGGTAATACTATGTGTGAGACACACAGTAACACTGAGGAGGAAGGGATTGATTCCATCAAGTATGTGTCTGGTGGTGGGACTGGAGGCGGATATAGGAAGGGGGATGAGGTATAACGCTGAACTGGGCCTTGGGGAAAGAAGGATTTTCCAGGTGGATGCAGTGGAGATGAGGCTTCCTGGACACAAGAGACGTCGTGTGTAGAAGCACACTAAGACACAGCATGATGTGCTGCGGGTTGCTAGGGTAGGAGGTCGGCTCTCAGGCTATGAAGCTGGGTAGGTAGAAGTAGCCCATAAAGAGCCTTGCTGAAGAGTTTGGACTTTACTCCTGAAAGCAGTGACATGGCCAAATCATATTTACATTTCATTTTTAGAAAGATCACTCTTGTAGTGGTAGGACTGGAGGTGGGCAATGAGGCAAAAGGGATGGAGTCTAGTTAGGAGGTTTTGAAGTTATCCAGATGAGAGATGATGAGGACTTGTACTTAAGGTATTTGGAACAGAGTTGGAAAGAAAGTGGGTAAATTGTAGATTTTTAAAAGGTAGTTTCAAACGACTTGGAGACTGATTGGAAGAGGGAGAATGAGAGATGAGACTAAGGGATTTATTGTAATGGACTGGGTGGCCAAGTATAAAATGATGCCATTAATAATGATAGGAAATTTGTAGTGGGGTGGGAGAAATCATGCTGTTGGCTTTGCATATATTGAGTTTAAGCTGTCCCTTAGACAGGAGGAAAGGTGTAGCTCCCTCCTTCCTTTCCAGAATAGCAATCCTAGCCTCAGTCAGACATCCCTGGGCCGGTTTCCTGTGGAGCCTAGTCAGGGATAAAATTCTCCAAGACCTCACTGCCATTCCTGAACTCAACATCTTTCAAAGATAAAAGCTGGGTATTGAAAACTCTTTGGACCTTCATTGATAGGAGAATGAATTATGAACGTGTTTTTTTTGTTTGTTTGTTTGTTTTGTTTTTTGGTGGTGGCGGTGGTGGTGGTATGTGTGTGTGTGTTTTAAATCAGATGCTGGCTTCAGTGGAGCACACTCTTCTGCCTCTTGCAAGCTTCAGACTTGAAAAAAGAAACCATTTTCATGGATCAGCCCCAGCCCTGACAGGCTCTGGCTCTCAATTGGCTCCCTAGAAGCACCCCCATCTCTCCTGGGGAGTGGATTTTTAAAAGAAGATGAGGTTCTATAGGGCTCAGCCTGGTCCCATGTGGCTGCTGGAGAAAGCTCAAAGTCTCGGCGACTGGACATTCTCCCAACACCATCTCTGGTTAGGTGTCCTCAATGCCAAGACAAGACGCCTTGTAGCCCCAGCTCTTTCCAAAATGACAGGGCTGGGATCCTCCCCTGCCTCAACTCAAATATCCAGCGCTCACCAGGTGGTGGCAGGGCCGAGCACGTGGGATCATTTAGGGGGCTGGCCTCCAGGGTCCTCCCAGGGAAGAGGACAGCTCAGGAGGCAAGAGGCTGGGGGTAGCAACCTCTCTGGCTCCTCCAGCTGACGCCCAAAGGCAGGGGCACGCCCTGTGTCCCATTCCCACGTTCATAGGATGCTGCCAGAAGCCGTTATCTTTTCTTCGCCCCTTCCTCATACACTATCCCCACCGTCATGCTGATAAATCCCAAGAGCAAAGGGTGGCACGATTCCTCCCGCGCCCCTGCGGGCTGAAGGCGGGCACTAAAGCAGTGCAGTCCCAAGCTTCCCCTGCAGAAGCCGCGCTCCCGACTCGGTCCGGGGGTAGAGGGGGCGCGAGAGAGCAAGTGGGCGGGCGTCCCATCCTCCGCATCCTCCTCCAGGTCCTGGCGCGCAGGGTGGGAGCGCTGCGCTGCGCCGCGCTGCGCATCGCGGCCCGCTTGCCGCCTGCCCCCTGCCCTAGCTGGGTCACCTCCCCGGGCCGCCGGTGGAGGGCTGCGAGGCGCTAACGTTACGCTGTTTCCGGTTTTCCAGCGGGCTCTGTTTCCCCTCCCAAGGCGGCGGCGGCTGAGCGGCGGAGCCCCCCAAATGGCCTGGCCAGATGCGGCAGGTTTGCTGCTCAGCGCTGCCGCCGCCGCCACTGGAGAAGGCTCGGTGCAGCAGCCACAGCGACAGCAGCAGCAGCAGCAGCGAGAGGAGCAGCAGCAGCAGCAGCGAGAGCGGCAGCAGCAGCAGGAGCAGCAGCAGCAACAGCAGCATCTCCCGTCCCGCTGCGCCCCTAGAGCCGCGGCCGCAGCAACAGCCGCAGCCCCGCAGCCCCACAGCCCGGAGAGCCGCCGCCCGCTCGCGAGCCGCAGCCGCCGGCGGCATGAGGCGCGACCCGGCCCCCGGCTTCTCCATGCTGCTCTTCGGTGTGTCGCTCGCCTGCTACTCGCCCAGCCTCAAGTCGGTGCAGGACCAGGCGTACAAGGCACCCGTGGTGGTGGAGGGCAAGGTACAGGGGCTGGCCCCGGCTGGCGGCTCCAGCTCCAACAGCACCCGCGAGCCGCCCGCCTCGGGTCGGGTGGCGCTGGTGAAGGTGCTGGACAAGTGGCCGCTCCGGAGCGGGGGGCTGCAGCGCGAGCAGGTGATCAGCGTGGGCTCCTGTGCGCCGCTCGAAAGGAACCAGCGCTACATCTTTTTCCTGGAGCCCACAGAACAGCCCTTAGTCTTTAAGACGGCCTTTGCCCCTCTCGACACCAACGGCAAAAACCTCAAGAAAGAGGTGGGCAAGATCCTGTGCACTGACTGCGGTGAGTCGCCCCCTCCCTCTGCTAGAGAAAGGGGGGAGGGGCGAGGTGGTGGAGAATGGGGGTGGGGCGGGGAGGTGCTGCAGGTGCCCAGGCCTGGCAGCGTCCGGGCGCTGGGGGGTGGGGCCGCCCCTGGGCAGGGCGCCTGGCACGGGTGGGTGAGGGGGCTGGGGTTGGGGAGAAGGAGGATCAGGTTCAAAGTGTGCCAGGGGTGGGGGGTGGCAGGAGGCGCCGGCCAGTGCCAGCAGGGATCTGCGGCTGATGTATGGCAAGTGGGGCTGGAAAGCTGCCATCATAGCCCAGTAGCGGAAGGGAAAACGGAGAGGTCCAGGCGGTGCTGGCCTGAGGCTCAGTGAGTCAGGAGTGACCCACGGAGGCCTTGCCCGCTCTGCTCCCACGGGCCTGCTGTGCCCAGGTTGGCAGGGTCTGCAGGAGCAGCTGGGCAGACTCCCAGGCTGTGAAGGCCTCGGCTCACAAGTTCTCCTAGGGAATGATCGCCCCCGCCCCCTCCTTCCTCTCCTGGGTTCGCTGCTCTGCTCATCCACACCGCTGGCGCAGGCAGAGTTGGACTTTTTCTGCTACTGTTTTCCGTCCTCCATGTGGCTTCGGTGTTTTTCTCCATCGTGATTGCCTGTCTTTGCTGAGCGGATAGCACAGCCTTCTCTTAACCTCCAACACTAGCAAGCAGACACTTCTTTTGGCTATTTCTGGGGGATCTTACTAGATCTGGTGATTGTGATGATGATGAAATAGAGTAACTTACTTCTGCTGAATGTTTTAAGTTCAGCTCTGACATCTTACTGGCCGGATGTGTTGACAGCATCTCTCATGTTCATGATGTTGGGTGCTGCACAGGAATGCAGGTGATTAGAAACAAAACACTGAAATCTGTAGGTCCGTGCAGCTGGGAATGGACGTCTCCCATGTCAGAAGTCAAAGAAATGTCAGTCTAAGAGCTTTTTCTTCTTGTCCCTGGATCCAGTACTCACTTCTCAGTAAGATGTTTTGAACTGAATTATCCTACACTAGAGTATTTGGTGTTAGCCTGTCTTGTGCTTATTCATATTGGGGTTTCATTTTGTGTCAACTAAGGCTAATTTGTTGGCATGCAGTGTGTCTCTCTGGACTGTATAATCACTGAATTATGGTAGATGTCCTGAACTCTCATAGAAGTTGGTATGTTTACCAGTTTAACAACTGATTCTGGGTAGTATAGACAGGCTTTGAGTAGCAAAATATATGTAATAGCTTATAGTAAATTTTGCTGCCCTCATCTTTCTAGATCAATGCCTATGACTTTTGGAAGCTTCCCTCCCCCCACCCCCTTCAAGAGACAAATTTTAGGACTTTAGCTGTGGGAGTCTATCTAGGTACTATGTTAAACTGTGATCACTTTAATGAGAAGTATCTTGGCAGTGTCTTAAGGAGGGGAAAAATTTGGGGGATAATAGCAGTTTATTGCTCTGACATTATCCTAAGGAATATTGTTGACTGCTTTTTAATGTTGGTTTTATGCTCTGAAATGTTTTATGATGACAAGTTGAAACCAGCTAAGAATTTCTAATTTTTTATTCTATTAAGTATTTTATCTGAGATCCCTTGGGGAGCTGTGGAATTGTATTATGCTCTGAGAGATAGATAGTAAAAACATTTGTTGAACCTTGTCCAAGGACAGCTTCTGTTTTGTTTTTTTGGTGAGCTGCTCCTGAATATGCACAGTGCACATCTCCACATAATCCCTAGTCTCGGCCACTGAGGACCTGATGGTCATTGTCAGATAAACCCATAGAGTAAAGGGCTTCTCCCTTCTCCTCCTCCTCCTACTTTCTTCTTTCCCCAACACAACATGCCTTGTTCATTATATATTCTTTGTTTTAGTGAGCATTTAATAGCTTAACAGTTGAATACAGAGATCATGAAAGATTTTAGGGTCAGAAATGTAGTCTGCTTTTAGGTTATGATCATCTCATATCATTAAAATAGCATGTGTAGTGTAGTTCTCAAAAAGATAAATTTAGAACTGCAACCTTTGGTAAAGGGGAGGCCCTCACACATCACAAATTATCAAGGAGCAAGTGTGAATGGCAGTAAACATTTTAGAGTGCAAGAAGTTTTGCTTTGAATTGATAGTGTATGGATAGGTGTCAGTTTGAGGGGCCTTATAAAAGGGGATTAGAAATTATAGGACATATATGTGAGACTTGTGGAATTGGCGATAATATGACAGAGGAGTATAAACTGCATTTTCTTATTTTGTACTATGTGGTTAAAGAAAACATATACTGGTAATGGTATAAAAAATAAGGAAACAAAATCATCCTAACTAACCACAACACTGTCCTTGTGCTCAGCAGGAAATAGCTAACAAATTCATTTTATGTTTTCTATTCTAAAGAAAGCCCTCTGGGCCACAGGGTCATTGGCAACATTTTCTCCTTGGAGAAGATTTGCCCATTGCAAAATAGGGAAACTGGCACTTGGAAACTGTCATCACAGCAGTTATGTTGAGCAACTGAGGTTGCATTGTTACTTTGTTTAACCAGTTTTAGTTCTGAGTGTGTCTGAGTTCTGAGAGGTGTAGTTCCTAGGCAGGTCATCTAGAAAGCTGTGGGGTTTTTTTGGGGGCGGGGGCTGGTCAGGATTTTGGGATAAAGAACCATATGGAGGGATATATTGTGCTTAAAAGTTGGCACATGCCTCAGTAGCATCAATGCAGGGGTCAGACTGGACTTCTTCTAAAAGTCCTCAAAAATGGCTAATTTCCACTGTGAAATGTTGACTTGAAGTCTGTGATCTAAGGTGGGGGATGGTGTACAGGGGTCTTGCTGGAATAGCAAGACCTGCCAGAGGGACATTTTGACAGATCTAATGTGTATCATTTATCCAAAAATGCTACATCTAGTAGTAAAGAGTTGAGTAAAATCTTTGCATTTCTAAGAAGATTACATACATGGAGGAAAGTGTTTTCTATGCCTTCTATGGAAAAAAGAGGAAAAAGAGTTAGAAAGGCCTTGCAGGGATTAACAACTCTATACAATGCCATAAAGGCATCCTGTTCTGCAAATAGTCCTGCATTTTACAAGATGGTTGCATATATTTCAGTAAAATTATACCATATCTTGTTTTCTTATGTACACATTTTTAAGCTGCTTCTTTATTGAATAGATGCAGTAGATAGCATTAACAAAAGGATTTCTTCCTTTGGGATGATCAGCAGTTTTCCAGTGTATAATGTACTTTGTTTTTAAACATGGAAAAGGTATATTCCTGGGAGACTTTACATTCTTAAGAAATAGTTTTCAATTAATTTGGCACCAAGATTCACATATTAGATGAAGGTGGTTCACAAAATTCAGTATAGCAAAAGCGACTGTATATTTTTAAAATGCTGTTTATTTAAAGAATCTTTTCTTCCACAGCCAGCTGGAAACCCAGCTGTGCTGCAGTTTGAAGATGGGAAAGTGAAACTAGATTAGAAACTGACCAGTCCTAGTGATGAAGGCAAGTCTTGGTTATAGATTTAGGGGTTGAATTACTACCCCTAAATAATTACCATTATTTCTTATAGTGGCTGCTTTCCTCTGCAGACTACAATTCCTAGGGCAGGAACAGTGTCTTTGAGGCATTCTTTCTCCTAGCTTTCCTGCCCCCCTCCTCAGTTTTGGTACTGTGCCTGGCTCATAGAAGGACTTTTCATAAGTGTCTTTTGAATGGATGAAGTCAAGTGAAGTTAAAAAAGAAAGCCTCTAGATTTCAACTAAAGCAATCTTAACTCTCAGATCCGTGACACTAAGTCCGGTGCTGAAAAGCTGAGTTTGATGATAGCCTTTACCTGTCGCTATGGGAACCTTTTTTTCCAAAGGAATCGTTATCAACTAGAGTACTTAACCACAATGTGCTTAATCATTGTGCTGATTAGTGTTAATGGGATTTGAGCCCTGGAGAATAAAGGTTTTGCCTGAGAAGACTCTCTTTTTCTTTTTTGGAGGGTAGATTACCACTAGCCCACCCTCAAATTTAAACGAAAATAAGACAATTATAAATTTGAATTAACACACATTTTGGAGCTAGAGAGGGTGGTTTATTAACAGTCTAGGTGACTAACTTCCTCTTGGCCCCCAATCAAAGCAAGTGTGCTTCTTCTTTACCATCTTCTATTATCTAGGGCATTGTAATTTTATTTCTTAATAACATCTTTTTTCTTTATAAAATTGCATTTATATTTCTGGATATGTAGTACATTTATATGGCTCAAATTTCAGAAAGTACATAAGGATATATGGTGAAAAGTTTCCCCTCTTACTCCCGTCCTTAGAGCTCTAAGGCTCTATTGTAAAATAACTTATTCTTGCAATATTTATTTCTCTAAAATCACATGTCAGAGTAGTCCTATACTTTTCTTTCAACTGATAGAGAGTATTAATTTTGCCAATAAGCTAATTTTATGGTAAATACTTCCTAGGTAATATGTATTTTTTTAAACCTAGCCCAAAATCTTAACTAATTGTCTCTGAGTCCTTTTCTATCTCAAGTATCTAGTCAAAGGGTCCTCTTTCTCCCTTAACCAGTACCCTTCCTCACAGATGTAATCCTGGGGTCAGGAATGAAAATACCAATTTATTTTTCAGACACTTTGCCATTAAGAAGTTGTCTATAACAATGAATTTTGTAAGACTTAATTGGGATGCTCAAAGGAGAGATCCAAAGGTTTGTCACTGAGATTTAGGTCTGCAGTTCTGCCCATACAGCAGTTCCTACTGGTTCACACACTTGGTAATCTCACAGTAGTGCCCATGTGGGGAATCACATGATTCCACAGATGGAAAGAGAAAAACTACATAGTGCATGATTACTTTGATTTTCATTCAGAAGCCAAAGACCCCAGTTGCTGATGAAGAGTTTGATTTTGACCATATTCATGCACAGCTGCTCCTATTCCAGGGGACTTAGCTACCCAAATACTGTTTTGAAGTAGGTTTTAAAGTTAGCTGATTTGAACATAGTGTTAACATTTCAGAGGATCTTCCAATTGTCATTTGGATAAGTGGGGGAAAAGTAAACATGCAAATGTCTAAACAGCAGGAAGTCTCAACCCTCTAAAGCCTGTTGGCATAGTGGCATCTGGCAATTTTGAACGTCGAACTGGGAAGAAATGGTGTTATCAGTATCATTGAAGTTTTCCCTGTGCAGTCTTCAACAACTTCTTTGAGTCTTTCTTTTCAAGGCCTGAAGTGTTGTTAGTATAATTTGCACTCAAGGTAAAAGGAATTTCCTCCCAAATTTCAAATTTGGATGGATGGATGGATGTATATGGTGTGGGGATTTTTGTCTTGTTTCCAGCAAATTAACCCTTTCCTCCCACTTTTTGGATTTGGAAATCCAGGTTATGAATTTCAAGAGATGATATAGGAAACTCTTTAGAAAACTGGGGAAAGAAGATGAATTGACTGGAAGAAGTGCTAAATTATCACAAGTTTGAAAAAGGACTGTTTTATGGGAAATTAGACTCCTTTAAAAACAACAACGCACAGATGAATTTTGCTGAGCTAGAGCTCCAGGTAAGGTTGTAAGAACTGAAGCAAACATGGAGGATGATTAAAAGGCATTAGGATAACATGAAAGAGGACATGCTGTACCCAGGCAAAGAGTTGGGAAGTTTTGCTAATCTGGGGTCAAAAGACAAATTCACACTGATCGAGAACAGTTGCTGCCAATCAGCTGTGATGTTTTTGATAATTACGCAATGAAGTTAGGTTAAAGAACCTTTCTTCTCTGGCTAGTTGCTGCTGGGAGAGTGTGGCACGTGAACTCCATTCTACGGTAACATTCCCTTTCCACTTTGTGCACGTGGTGAGATCCAAATAGCCGCTGCAGGGACCTTCTCTGGGACAAAGGCCTAGCATCTAAGAGTCTGTTATCTCTTCTCCATGCCTCTGCTCAGAACCTGATTGTGTTGCTAGCCTCCTGGGGGTGGGACAGGAGTAGGTGGTTAACATTTCATTTACTCTTGCAGATGTTTCCAGAGTGGCGGAAGCACAGGTATCCTAGAGAGTTTCTGTATTCTAGTAACACAGACCCCCAAGATGTAATGTTCAGGTTACTTTTATTCTCTCTCCAGAAACAGAATCCGTAATGGTTCTCTTTATCATTCACATTCCTGCCCTGTGCTGAGGTCATTGTGTCCCCTCCCCTCCTCTCCCTGATCCATTTAATAAAGACTGATGATCTGTCTTTGTTCTTTAGATTGGGGTGCTTTACTTGGTCTTGATCTTGCTATTGGCCCAACTAACAGAAATACTTGAATTGAACAAGAAGAGGGTTACCACATGGCCAAATACCTGGTGTAGCCCGTGCAAAAGTCAGGACATCATTAATTCTATCATGAGAGCAGTGCAAGTTAGAATAGAATCCCGAAGATTCTATTACTAAAAGAACTTTCTTTTAATTCAGTCTTTTAAATGTTTGCTTCAACAAGTTTTGAATATCTGTTCTGTGTAAAGAACTGGATACTTCAGGAGAGTGGTATTATTAAATAGACACAGTCACTGTCATCCATGAGCTTACAATTAACAGTAATTCAACCTAGGATATGATAAATACTATAAGATATGCTGACATGGTGCTTTTGGGAGGAGAAGAGTCATAAAGGAAAGAAAGATCATATCTGGTTAGAGGATTAAAGAAAGTTTCTTGGAGAAGTAGTTTGAGATGAGGTTCCAATAGTCAGAGATAGAGGAGGTGAGAGTGGTTTGTGAATAAAGAGAGATGAATGAATTGATTAAATGTATTTCCTGCAGTGAGAGCAGCATTCTCAATGGCAGAGGGGCATGTCTGCATTATACAAAATAACCGGAATGAAAGGGAGAAACAGGTGGGGAGCCTGGACAGGTAGGTTAGGGTGATATTTTCACCAGTCTTCCGTGCTAGGCTCATGCATTTATTTTTAATTATGTAAGTAGTATTTGAAGGCTTAGGTTAAAAGTAACTCAGTAATGTTTTGTAGTTATCAGTGAATGGGTCTTGCATATATTTTGTTAAATTTATCTCTAAGTTTCGTGTTTTTTGCTATGCTATTCATGCTATGCTATTATAAATGGTATTATTAATTTAATTTAATTTTCCAGTTACTCATTATAGTATAGAGAAAGATAATTGCTTTGTTTTGTTTTTATGTTGGTTTTGTCCTATGACCTTAATAAATTCCCTTATTCTAGTAACTTTTTTTGTAGATTCCTTGGGGTTCTCTATGTACGTGATTATGTTGTCAGTTAAAAAAAGACAGTTCACTTTTCCTGTCTAATCTGTTTGCCATTTGTTTCTTTTCCTTGTCTTGTTGCACTGGCTAGGACTGCCAAGTGCAATGTTGCATAGAAGTGGTAAGAGCAGACATCCTTGTTCTATTTGTTGGGGAAAGCATTTAGATTTTCACTATTAAGTGATGTTAGCTGAAAGTTTTTCTCAGATACCCTTCCTTTAAAGAAAAGTCGATTAAATACAGTGTAATGGCTATGACCTTGGGCTCTACAGTCAGATGGACCTGGTTTATTTTATTTTATTTTTTAAATTGAGATTGGGATTCACCATATTGCCTGCACTGGCCTCAGACACCTGACTCAAGCGATCCTCCCACCTCAGCCTACAGAGTAGCTGGGATTACAGGCATATGCCACCGTGCGCCTGTCTAGACCTGGGTTTAGAAACCATCTTTTGCATTTTCTAGCTGGGTGATGTTGGGCAATTACTCTCCATGTCTTAGTTTCCTATGAAATGGGGATAGTGGTAGCACTTAATAGGATTGCTATTAGTATTAAATGAAATAATGCATTTAAGATAATTAACATATAAATTGCTCAATAAATCTTAATTATTAACAAAATCTCATTAACTTAGACCAATGTGAGCAGAAAAACAAGTTCTATAAGTAGAATGGGCAAGCAAAGGGAGAAATTTTCACAACCAACTATATTTTTCACTGTGGGCTGGTGGAGGTTTTGGTGAGAAGAGAATGGATTACATGTGTGGTGGTCTCATTTGGCGAAGCCCATATGAGTCTCAGGCTATGAATGCTGGTTTTGTTATGGAGGTGCCAATTAGGGCTACAAATCTTGATGTGCCCATGGATATGTCTTGGTCAATTTTTTGAAAAGCCTGCAGATAGATATTGTTTTTCTCCGTTTCATAAATAGGACTAAGAACTATACACCACAACACCTCTTTCAAAATCTCATCATGCTTATGGGGTAAACCAAGTTCTGGAGTCCTGCCAGGGCTACTCTTTGACTTCATCAGGTCTTGTCTTATATTTCACTGTTGTCAGGAGGAGTTGCTGAGAGTCCCTGGAAAATGGCTGAAATCTTCCTTATTTTCAAAGAAGGGTCCTTGATTCATCCTTCTTTGATTTGGGGGCTTCCATAGTAGGGAATTGGTTCACACTGAATCATTCATCCTCTCTCTTTCCTGTTTCTGTACTGAGTTGGAATGGATCTGGTGGCTGTCCAAGGTCAGAGGAGTAGAGATGTGATCATGTAACAGGTGGCATTTTTGAGTTTGTGGGATTTTATTTTTATTTTAAATAATGAATTAATTGATATGTGGAACCTGATGAAAGTATGAAACTTTACTCCTTAAGTGTTTGTAGAAAAAAAGACTCTATGCTTTGAGCTCTTATTCTAAATACTTTTTGGATATTATTACCCCTCAGATCCTTGGCTGGCCACGAAGCCCTTGACCTCAAGAAGTATTCTTTAGCTGAGTGAGGTGGCTCACGCCTATAATCCTAGCACTCTGGGAGGCCGAGGCTGGAGGATCGCTTGAGCTCAGGAGTTCTTGCTTGAGCAAGAGAGAGACCCTGTCTCTACAAAAAATAGAAAAATTAGCAGGGCATAGTGGCATGCACCTGTAGTCTTAGCTACTCGGGAGACTGAGACAGCAGGATCGCTTAAGCCCAGGAGTTTGAGGTTGCAGTGAGCTATGATGACGCCACTGCACTGCACTTTACTCAGGGTGACAGAGCCAGAACTTTCTCCAAAAAAAAAAAAAAAGTTTTCTTCATTTTTTCTGAGAGTCTTCAAACTTATGGCCTGTATCACTGATATGACATTTACCACTTAATGCCATACATTGTTAATTATCCTTTGATGGATCAGCATCTTAAATCCTTTACCTGATTGTAAGATCTCTGAGGGCAGTAACTTAAAATATAGTTAAGTAAATATTTGATTGCTGGCTATTGCCAAGTAAAAAGGAAGCAGTAAGTCCATTTACTTTCTCTACTAACCACTTTTGTCCTAGAAAAATTTCAAGATTCATCAAATGACAACCCAGGCTAAAGGACTAGAACAACCATAGAAAGTGTCTTCAGACATTTAGACTAAGGGAAGAATTTTGCTTCTCGATCATGTTTCAGTTCAGTTTTTTTTTTTCTTTTTTTGGAGACAGGGTCTCACTTTGTTGGTCAGGCTGGAGTGTAGTGGCATGATCATAGCTCACTGCAGCCTCGACTACCTGGCCTCAAGTTATCCTCCTGCCTCAGCATCCCAAGGAGCCGGGGCTATGGGCATGTACCACCACACCTGGCTGATTTTTCTTATTTTTTGTAGAGATGGAGTCTCACTATGTTGTCCAGGCTGGTCTTAAACTCCCAGCCTCGAGCAATCTTTCCTCCTTGGCCTCCCAAAGTGCTGGCATTACAGGTGTGAGCCACTATGCCCACCTTTTTTTCTTAATGGTCCACAGTTTCTCCACTTTCCTCTTTTATTGAGTTTTAGAATTATCTATAGGTATTTTTCCTAATGTATGTCAATATTTTGGCTTGTGTTTTTTTCTGTCTTTTGGTTAGTTGGCATTCTGCAAAATTCACCAGTTTCACTTGCCGCCTGAGCTTTTTGGATACTCCCCATTCTGGTCTCTCGCTGGAATGCCCAGTTATACTCTATTAATCTGGCCTGTTTGTGCTTTAGGCTGAATACCTTAAGAGACAAGAGGTATGACCAGGTGCCTTTTCTGTAGTAAGCTGAGGTCACAAATTAGGAGTGGTTGTACCTTTTTGCCTAGTAGGAAATTTAAGGCTTCTGGAGGCAGTACTGTTTCTTAGAGCATTGTTTTTGTTTCTCGGATTTCTTTTTGAAAGAGGAGGATAGTGGGAACCCAATGTTTCTTTCTAATGTCTCTCCTTTGGCATGTTCATTCTTTCACCATTTCCTTGAAGTGACACATTTTCTGCCATGTTTGCTTGGCTGATGTATTGGCTGGGCTATTCCAGAAGAAGTTCTCTTCCAGCTCTGAGTTCCTGAGGACCACTAGTCACCACCTTGCAGAAGGCTCTGGCACTCAGCTTCCTTGAGTCAGAGTCCCTTCCTCTGGTGCCTGTGGCTGTAGGTATAATCTCAATATAACACCTCACCACACTTTCACAAGCAATGCCCAATTGATGACTCTCTTCTTTGTATGGCTTTAAAGGGCTGGGTTTATTTACCAGTCAGGATGGAACAGGTAGATTAGGTAGATGATTTGTCATGTCTGAATCCATGTCTCTGGGTGAGAGAAAGCAGCAGGGCTGCATCCAGTGCAGCTTTCCCAGCATTGTCATTGGATGGTTTGATTTCAGGGGAAAAAATGATGAAAAGAAGAATTAAAAAAGAATGAAAGGAGTCTCATAGCATGATCCTGTCGTCACAGAGTGAGACCAAGGCTCAGAAGTAAAGAGTTTTTTTCAAAGGACAGTGGGCTTCCAAAGGCAGCCTACCTGACTGCTTACTGTTAGTTGATTTTTTTGTCATAGTCTGTTCATGTGGGTATTACTTCTGACACCCTCTTATCTGAAGCTCCACCTCTCCTACCTCACCTGACCTTGCTCCCCACCGTCCTATTGAGGCCTGCTGACATAGTTGCTTTTGTCTAAATGTAACAACCATCCCTCAGCCCTCATTTGCAAGAATCAGAAAAAATTTCTAGAAATTTCTAGCACAAAGTTCCCAACCCTTCCTAGGACTTTATGTCTAGGGAATGTAGAAACAAGGTCTGGGATAGGATGAGGGTGGAACCACATCCAACGAATCTGCTCAATTTCTCTCGGGTTAGGTTCTTTTGGACAAAACATGGGGTTTTTCCAAGAAGGCCTCTTTCATACTTCCAGGTCTTATTTTCAAAGGGAATGATTTCTCCAAAAAGACTAGTAACAGTTCCTGGCCTCTTAGTAACATGTACCTTAAATTGTCTTGGCCAAGTACTAACAGTGATTCCTTTCAGATGGCACTTCCAGGGCTCAGCCCGGTGATTCAGGCCAATACCGAGAAGATCCTAAGATGTGGATCCAGGTAGTATTATGCTCTGGGTGGAGCAAGACATCACCGTGTCTGAGAGAAACGCCTCGCTGCTGGGAAAGAATCTAAAGTGTAAGCTGAAAGGAGGCATACGGTGGCCCCCAGATTGGGAGGGAGCTTTCTGTCTTTGCTTTCCACTATGTAGATTATCTGCGTAGGTTTCCACTGTGCGTGGTATGCACTCAGCTAACAGGGCAAGTAGGAGCCCGAGCTGAGACTGGTTCCCTTGGGAGCACTGCGTTCACCTCTGCTAGATTCATCCTTGCCCTCACCTGTGCCACACACTGTGGGCTCCTGGCTTCTCCTGTGTAGCGTCGACTTCGGAGTCTCTGGTGAACGATCTGCCTTAGGCCTAGAGCTTGTTGAACAGAAGTGAAAGTTAAAGGCATTGGTTTTAGATTAGTTCTATAAAGGGATCACTTAAAATTAGGGAGCTGTGTCTAAGAGAAAACATCATGTTGGTAAAGAGTCCCAGTAGGTTTGATGATCTTCTGTGGCCCATGGTCATGAACCATATCTTTATTTAAAGTAAGGATAAGAGCTTACTTTCCTCATCTCTGAGGTTAAACAACAGTGTAATCATTCCAGAGTAGGGGGCAGTCGTGGTAAAGAGGGAGAAAAGGGCAATAGTGCTGTTCTGTCCATGACTCAGGGATTAATCCAATGGACATTACTCTCCATTTTATGGTTCAAAGATTGCTTTCTTTGGGAGAGTTTGTTACTAGCAGTGTGAGTTTGGGAGAGGGGTTGCATAGCTGGCTATGAGTTATGCAATTAACCCAGTCACTGATTGAAGCTAGTTTGTTGATCCTGCCATAGGTTGGAATGTTGTAGATGTCCTGTTTGGTTTTTCTGACATGCTTCTCAGATGCGTCTTCCTCTTCTCCCCTCCTTCTCAGATCATTCCATCACTGCCTCTTCTTTTGATCACTTTGTAGAAGGTGCAGTTCCTAAGGGCTGTCCTTGGTTCTCTTCTCAATTTGTGTAATTTGATTTGTTGGTTTCACCTATACATAACATAGTGGTTAAGATTGCATGTTCTGGAGCTGACCTTTAAGGGTGAATCTCACTGTGACTTATTACCTGTATAACCTTGGGCAAAATAATTAACCTCTTTGTGCCTCAGATTCCCTAACTGTAAAATGGGGCTCATAATAATACCTATCTCATAGCATTGTGATAAGGATTTGGTGAGTTACTCCGCAAAGTGCTTAGAACAGTGCTTGCTTATAGAAAACATTCAATGCAGGCTAACTGCAGTTACTGTTATTGTCATGTCTGTTGTTAGTGGGAAGAGAGTGGCTTTGGATGTGAACTTGGGAAAAGTTCTTTAAATTTTTTGAGTCCCAGTTTCCAACTGCCTATGGCACATTGTTTCAGTTATCTATTGCTGCATAGCAAAACACCCCAAAATGTAGTGGCTTAAAACAGCAACAAATATTTGTTATAATCTCTCACAGTTATGGGAATGGAGGGGCTTAGCTAGGAGGTTTAGTATCTTCCATGTCGTTTTAATCAGATGGTGGCTGACCAGTCAGACAGTAGCTGAGACTGGGTCATTTCAGAGTTTCCTCTCTGGCATTTCTAGCAGATGATACTGGCTAGTTTTCATCTGGGAACTTAGCCGGGGCTGAGGGCCAGGGACCTTGCCTGGGTTTCCTCACAGCATGGTGGCTAGGTCCAAGATTGAGCATCCCAAGAGGGGCTAAATAAAAGCTGTATTGTCTATTATGATCTAGCCTTAGAAGTCCCACAGCATCACTTCCACCATATTGTGTTGTTAGAAGACAGTTACTAAGCCCCGACCAGATTCAAGGGGAGGGGAATGCACTCCACCTCTTGATGGAAGGAGTGTCAAAGAATTTGCATCAGGCTCAGGCTCAGGCTCAGGCTCAGGCACCAAGGTCTGTTCTCTAAATCAGGTCTAGGTGGAGCTGAGGCTCCTCCAATGCAGTTCCATGGGGACAGCGACTTGAGTACTGTTCCTCTCGATCAGAAGACTGTGAATGAAAGAGACAAATTATCTGCCCTTCACCCCAAATATGATGGTGGGATAGATAGAGGATAACTGCTTTAGACGCCTCTTTTTAAAAAATTGGTAATGCTTAATTTTAAAATGATTTTATTTTTTTTACTTTAATTTTGAAATAATTTCAGACTTAGAACAAAGTTGCAAAAATAGTACAGAGTTCCCAAAGACTCTTTGCCCAGCTTCCCCAAATTATACATTTAAATTGTCAAAACCAGGAAATTAACAGTATTGATGCAATACTATTAATTAATATATAGACCTTATTCAAATTTTGCCAACTGTCTTACTAATGGCCTTTTTCTGGTTCAGGATCCAATCTGGGATCCCATATCATATTTAGTTGTCATGTCTTCTATCTGGGGCAGATGCTTCCATTTAGAAAGGGGGGAAACATTAGTCACTAGTCCATAGCAGTTCTGGAATCCAGCCAGGCATGTGAATAGGGCTCAGTCCTGCTGCCTGGGAGTGATTCTACACTGTTCTTGGTTCCACATATGGGCTCCTGGTTTTGCCCTCTGAATTATAATAAAGGTTATGTGAATATGCTCTTTCTCTCTCTTAAAATATCTTATACTGTAGCGTTGAAAGTGAAACTGAGGATGGGGGTAGCTACTGTACAATTCTTTTTTAAGATGTGTGGTTTTTCAGTGAATTTATTGGGGTTCACTACATTAGACAAAAGCCACTCCTGCAAATATTCTCAAGGTAAGCTCTCTTCTACCTGGTCTCCCTGTGAGGCTGTGTAGGACAATACCCTTAGGATGAGTAGAATACCTGTTCTTTAGTGGAGCACATCCTTAAGATCCTTTTGTCTGTCTCAAAGATTGTTTGAGGCATTGCCTTTGATCTTTCTGAGGTCTTAACAAAGAGTACAATTCAAAATGTTTCAAACTGATCTCAATATCTTCTTACCATATCCTATTCTGTTTCGGACACTGCTGTCATAGATAACAACATCTATCTAGTCTTCCAAGCTATTAGAAATGTCAAAATCATTTTTAGCTCCGTTCTTCCTTACTCTTCTGTATACAGGATATTGACAAGTCATGACAATTTTTACTATTGTAAAGTCTCTTCAATGCAATTCTTTTCATTCATGATTCTCTAGTTGGGTACTTTTGTTTTTAAGGGACAAGGTCTTGCTATGTTGCCCAGGTGGGAGTGCAGTGGCTCTTTGCAGGCACAATCATAGCACACTGCAGCCTCAAGGGATCCTCCTGTCTCAGCCTCCTGAGTAGCTGGGACTACAGGCGTTTACCACTGTGCCAGGCTTCTAGTTGGGTACTTACATCTCACCTAGACTGCCATAGTAGCTGTAAATGGAATTCCCTAATTTCTGAGTCTCTGTTCCATTCTCTATTGCTGAAAGCCACTTTCTAAGACAAAGTAATTACTTCTCCCAACACAGAAATCTTTGATAGCTTTCTATTGTCTGTGAAATAAAGTGAAACTTCTTCACAGGATATGTAAGACCTTGCACAACTTGGCTCCTACCTGCCTGTATGCTTTCAGCCCACTCCCCGGACTTACTCTTTGACATAGCCAAAATGAACTGCTTGAAAATTTCAAACGAATTTTACGTTTTTCTTCTTTAACGTGTTTCCTCATTCTGTTTCCTTGGCTTAGTTCGCCTTTCCTTTCCTTTCTGTCTCAGTCAGTTCCTAGCCTCCTCACCCTCCCAGGCTCAGCTCAGATCCCACTTGTCTGCAGACCTTTTCTGATTCCCGCAGTTAGAATGAATCATGGCCTCCTCTAAGTTTCTGTAGCAGGTCACAGCCCTTCTGTAAACAGAGTGGCCTAGTCTACCACTTAGCATAGTCGCATGGAGGAGGAGGATGTGTGTGTATCTCGGCCTCCAGACTATGAGCCCTGAGTGCAAGGCAGAGCTGTAGCAAAGGATGTATCTTATTTATCTTTTTGTGCCTTATGTAAGTTAGATGGCTAAAGAGAGTCACCTTAGGATTTTACTTCAGGATTAGAACTCGTGGTTGGGAATAAGCATCTGGCTCGTGGAAGGAGATTGGCCTAGGTAGGTAATATGTTGGTAGAGATGTGAGGCCAGTAAATTGAGACAGTCACTTTAGGTAAAAATTGGGAGGGGGGTTTAGTTACAAAGTACTATACTAGACTCTTTATTATCATTGTGGCTCCTGTTTGTAATGTTAATAAAAGCCAAATCTTTGATACGTTGTTTGGAGTCTCTATTTTATTAGCTTCTATGGGGAGCACCTTGAAAAGATTATTCAAGGATTAGAGAATTTGGCAGTTTTGTATACCATTGTATCTCTAGCACCTTCTTGGTACTTAGTATATAATAGGAGCTAAATAAGTATTAGTTAAGGGAAAAATGAATGAAGAAACAATTTCTTTTTCTGTGTGATTCTGCAGGGTACTCACATGTGCCATACCCATGGAGCATGGCCAGGACAGCTGGTTCAGAATCAACCCAAGTTAAGAGGAGGCATATTTATCACAAGTGATTTATCCAGGGTCCTCTTGATACACAGCTTTCTGCTTTACTACAGAGGAGTGGGAGATATGTGGACAGGGTGATTGGTAGTAAGTGAATGGCAGAATTACAATCTGAATCAGGCAGTCAGAAGTGACAGCATCTTATTTTAGGTGGCCAGGAGGAGAGTTGGGATATGTGTCCTTAGTTGAGGAAGAGGAGACTCATCAGGTCTTGTCAGGGATTTTTATTTTGTTTTTAAATGATGAAAGTCCTCCTAGAAATCAGCCTCCCTGGGTTCAGTCTTAGTCCATACTGCATTCTGTATGACCTTACGCAGGTTGTTCTCACACTCTGGGCTTTTGTTTTCAGGAGACAAAGTGTGTTTTCTTCTTCAGCTGTGAGAAATGGTGGAGAGAGTGTTTTAAGCCAATTAGGTAAGTGGCATGGCATCAAAATAGAGCCTGTATGAGTTAATGGTTTTTCTTTTAGCAATCCTGGGCTGAGGAATAATCTAGATGTCTGGAATGCTGAATTTCTTTCTTGAAGCTGGACTTCCCCTGTATTTCATTCTGAGTATCAAACCCAAGCAGCCTCCATGAGTCTATGATTGTGATAATTGGATGGGAGGGGTTTAGGCAATTTAGGAAGATGGTGGGGGCCTGACCTCCTCCTGCCTTTGAAATCCACAAAAGAGGGAGAATGGGAAAATGATGAATAGTTGATCAAAAAATGGGGAGCATCCTTCCCAAATTAGGACAGCTGGCTCAGTGATAAAATTGTTTTACTCTGTTACTGGCCCTCAGGACCAGATGCTATGAAAACACAAATTAAGCTGACTTTGGGCAGCTCTCTCCATACAGTGAGGGCAGTATAACTTCTCTTTGCCCTGGCCAGTTATGGATTCCTGTAGGGTAGTCCTAAGAGTCTTGATGGAAGGGGATTATTGGGACTGTGTCACTGGATTCCAGGGAAGGGGTAGATTCAGTTGACAGATGTCTCAGGGAATGTCACTTTTGCATCTGCTTGGCCTTTGGCTTGTCCTCGTAGGTTCTGTGCCTTCCTGGTTTTGGTAGGGCCAGCTCAAGGTGACCTCCCTGCCCTCTGTAGATAGCAGAGTTGCCCTGCTTGGTCTCTTTGATATTCCTGAGAAACCAATTTTGCTACAGGGCTGAGCGAACCATATGGCAGCCTAGATTACAGAGATTGTTGGCGTTTGTCAACAGAAAAGCAGGCTTTTTGGCTATAGCAATTCCCCCGGTAGGATTGCCATACCATCTGTGATCACAGCATATAGGCTCAGGTAGGTGGGTATGTAGTCCCATTCTCATTCACTTCTTGCCTCCAAAAGGAAGATGGAGGCAAGTTCAAATCAAATATTGGTTAATGGATTTTTTAAAAAGCTCCTTGATTGGTATTTTCTTCTAAGGATGCAAGGAAGATCTAGTAATCATGTATCCTGACCTTGCAAGGTTTACAGTCAAGTTGGAGATATTGAACTGACATGAATCAATAGCAAGTGACATAAAGCAAGAGATATATAATAATGGCACAAAGATAACATAGACAATAGAATTCAGATAAGGAGAAGATCAATTAGGGCTGGAAAGTTTCTAGGACAGAGTTAGGACTGGAGGTTAGCCTTGCAGAATGAGTAAGTTTGGGGAACTAGGACGCTGCAAGGCCAAGAGAACAATACAAGCAGAGGTAGAGACAAGCAAGGTGTCTTTACAGGACCATGTGGAGATTAGTAGGGTTGGGGTAAGATATAAGGGAGATAAGATTGGGAAAATAGAGCAGGACCAGATTAAAGAGGGTCTGTAGAGGCAGACAAAGGAATTTGGACTTGGTTCTGGAGGTGATAGGGTGCCATTGTAGGTATTAAAGCAAAGATACAGTAGGGAGAGAGGAATGTTTGCAAATACTTTGTACACACAATTCAAAGTGGAGTGGAGTTGGGTAGTGATACATGTTCTGGAGATCAAGGAGGGAGTCATAAAGTCCTAGAAGCCATAGAAACTGGGGAAATAGGCATGTAAACTAGACAGTTTCTTTCCAGAATCTGTGAGCCTTGGTGATGAGCTGGGTAGGAGCCATGAAGGAGAGAAAAAAGTCAAGGTTTTGATCTTGGAAAGCTGGGAAGAATAGTAGTGCCATTAACAACAATGAAGGAATTATGAGGAAAAGTAATTTTAAGGGGGAAAATGATGCATTTGGCAATGATTTTGTTTACTTAACAAACACTTATGTGAACTTATTATATACTTGGTACTATTCAAAACACTTTATGTTAACTCATTTAGTTCCCACAATAACCATGTGAAATAAATACTGTTATTATTGTCTATTGCAAAGGGGAAAACTCAGTATAAAGAGGTTAATAACTTTCCCAAGATCACAAAGCTGTAATGTCAGAGCCAGGATTCTGAACCCAGGCCACTGTGCAAGGCTCCCTCTTATTGATGGGAGACTCACTAGAAATACAGTAGAGAGTAGGAAGCCAAATATTTGTTGGGTGCTTCCTTTGTGCAGAGTCCTTTGCAAGAAATGTAAAAATGGATATGATACGGACATACCATTGAGGGGCTTGTAAAGATCTAGTGATGGAATGGCAAATAGCCAAATCATTATTAAGGATACTAAGACATGCTACAAGAGGGGTAGCACATAAGGAAATAGAGAGGGAGGACCAGCATACTGCACTGTACACAGCTCAGGACCTAGTTCTGCAGATCTGAATGAGGATGGCAAGTGGTTTTAGTTCTGCTGCAACATACAGCGTGAGTTAGAGAAGCTGTAACAGAGAAGGCTGGGACCGCATCATAGGGAGCAGAATCCTGGCTGAGAGGCTTAGACTGGAGATGTAGAATTGGAAGTCCAGGCATCCAAGTAAGGAGGGGATAGTTGATGTTGTATATGCAGAGGGATGGTGTTGTATATGGGAGGGATGACTGTAGGGAGGAAAGAGCTGAGGGTTGGGGATGGAGCCTTCTTGTTTTGTGCATGCAGATATCTAGGCTGTTCTTACTTCAGGATGAACTTAAATGTTCCCTAAAATAAGGCCTGTTAGCTTGTGGCATTTGGTTTTTTCCTCTCCTAGACTGGGAGACTATTTCTGGCTCTCTGCTTTTGTTCTTCAGGGGTCTCACAGCCACCTGGGGTAAACGAAATTCTGAAATTCTCATTGTCCTTGTTGCCTATGTATTCAGGAATCCCAGGGCCTTTCTGCCTAGACTCAAGAAGGAAATAAAATACTGGGTCATGCTCATGTTATTGGTGCAGAGGTGATATTTCAGGGAATCATGAGTTCCTTGTGTAACATGAAACAGAAGTGGTAAGATTGCTCTCTCTTAGGTCATGGGCAGTGACTTCCAGGGGATAGGCAAAGCATGGATCATTCCAGTATTCCATACTCATCTTAGGCCTTAAAGGATCATCCTTAGGAAAATAGTGGTGGTAGAGAAAGAATTTAAAAATACAGATGTCAGGCATTACTTTTAGAATTCTTCATTGACATTCTGGAATAGTCTTAACCTCAGACTTTGTCTCATAAAAACAGAGAGCACAGCCCTAGGAGAGAAATGTTGATTTAAACTCTAGTTTATCACTTACTAACTCTGTGACCTTGGGATGACTGACCTTTTCCAGCCGGTTTTGTTAACTGTAAAATAGGGCTAATGATGTTTGCTTTTCTTACCTAACAGGGATATTGTGAGGATCAGAGGAGATAATGTCTGTGAAAGTGCTTTGAGATTGCAAAGTGCTGTATCAAAGTATGCTGTGATTATTACAACTAGGAACCAGTTTGCTCACTCTTAAAGATTAATGCTCTGAGAGTGCCTTTTGCATAACCTATTCACAGTCCCTCTGCCAAGGACTTAAAGGGCAAGGCCACACAGTGGGAGTTAGAGGCATAGGATAGAATATTTCTTCCTGCAGACATATCCTGTTTCACTGGCTCTAAGATATACTGACCCCCCACCACCACCACTATCCCCATACATTAATGTCTGTGAAATTTGGCTGTGCCTTACAAATGATGGCATAGTGGATGTGATGAAATCAGCTAACTCTTTTCTGAAGCAGGTGGGCCGTATATGCAAACTTTCTTTTTTCCACATGAATAGCTATTTTATCTCAACTTTTGCTGGAGAAAATCTTGCTAAGATGCACTGAGGCATTTGCTGCTTCAGTAAGTGTAGAACTCTGTCTGTCTTTGAGCATCTTGTGGTGTGATGTGGTCATCCTTTCTCGTTGCACAGATTTCTGGAAGCAGAAGACTGACTTGAACATACATATGTCCTGATCTTGGGACATGTGTATTGATTTTTTAAAAAAAAAAATCTCTAATGGCAATTTTGTCATCATTTCCTGCTTCTTCCTTAAAGTAGAAAGGAAGATGCTTTTTGGTTAATAAATAGTTTATATTATCCTGGGTTTGACTGTGTTGGGCTCTGGAGCATTAGAAGGTGAGGAGCTGGGTCTCCTACCCCTGTCCTGGAAACCCCTAACATAAACTCTCCGAGTGACAGGACAACCAGTCAGCTCTTCATGAAGCTTCATTTTAGTATGAATTCTGTACTTGTTTGTTTGTTTGTTTATTTTTACCCTTTGAAAGCTCTTCAGATTTGACTGCAAATCCAGAGCCACCTCCTTGGTACCAATTCTTATTGTTTCAGTCTCTTATTGATTATCTGGGTGTGATAATTCACATTTCGAGATGAATGGCAAGGAGACTTCTGAGTCACTAACCTTCTGACCTCTTACTGTATGTTCAGGGAATTTAGATGAAGAATTTATAATTAAGAATGTAAATCCTCAGGTAAAGAGAGGTAAGAAAGAGGTACTAATTATTTACTGAGCATGTTCTTTTACAGACATTACTTCATTTGATTCTTACAACGACCTAGGGAGGTGGGCCTTCCCTTCCCAGTGTTACATCTAAGAACTTGAGGCTTAAAACAATTGAGTGAGTTCCAAGCTGCTCATACTAGTTGTAAATGATGGAGCTAATTTGAACCCATACTTTCTTTTTATTTTTTAAAGGCTAGTCAAGTGAAGCATTGGGAGTGGAGAAGAAACAAGGAAATCTGTAACTGGTTGTGATCAATTAGTTGTAAATACCACTACACTGAAACCATACTTTCTAGGAAGAGTCAATCTGAAAACAAAGAGAAGTGATAAGGGGATTATTTGCTCTCACCGATTACCCAGTCATTCCTTTCTGGCTGATGTGGAGGCTCAAGAGATGATTTGACGTGGTTCTTTGAAGGGTTCTGTGGTTTTGTTCCCCTTCCCCCAGTTCTGGGGGTGAGGTGGTGACCAAGGCCTCCTGCTTGGAGCTGTGTTATGTTTTTCAGCCGCTGATTGGCCCTCCTCTGGCCCCTGCTTCCAGTGGCTCCTGATTCAGATCAGATGCTGCTTGGTGCCCTAGAAATAACCGGGTTTCTAGCCCAGCATGACTCCCTTGAGCCCCTGGGCCTGCTAGGGCAGTGCTGACAGCACCTCTCCCCAGAGCTGTGTTTATTTCTCTTATGTCATTTACTTATTATAGGCAGCTTGCTAAATGTTAGTTATCACTTCCCTGTGATGCCCTGCCTTTTCTTCTACCTCCGTCTTCCCCAGTGTTCTGGGGACTTTGGAGAACGGGGACTTAGGTGGCAGCATTCTAAGTGGGCTCCTTCTCTATTTCTTTTTCATTTGGAATTCAGCTTTTCTGCTAATTTTCCCTTGAGGTTGAGCTTTTGTTAGAAATGCCAGCACTATAAATGAGTGTCCCTTCTGTGGTCCAAGAAAGGAGTGCCCCAAAAGGTTGAAAAGAGAGCAAACTGGAGGAGCAGGACCTGAACTGGGGAGAGAGTGTTGGTTCGGATCTGCAGGAGTCAAGTGCTGACCTATGATTTGGCAGCCTCTGCGTTTTGGTCTCCTGCTTCCTTGTCACCTTGGCATGCACTTGTCCTCTTAAATCTTTGTACATTAGTGCTGTTTTTGCAGTTGGGCTAAGAGATGCTGATGAATTCTGATCCTAGAGTCAGAGCCATGGCTATGAGACAGTGAATTGGAGAAACTGTCCTGGATTCCAGGCTTTGGGGAGCTATTGGTTAGGTGGCTGGGCAATGACTTGGGTGGCATTTCACTACAGACTAGTACATAAAATAAGATCTTAGTCTGTTAGCAGGTGGGCTGTGCCCCACTTTTCCTCTTCTAACTGTGCTTTTCCCTACTAACACAGCCATCTCTCATTTGCAGGCTGGCACTTTGTGACTTCTCTTTGACTTCATCGCCATTTTCAATTGCTCCCCCTCACAAATGGCCCTGGTTACACCTGGGCCATCTCTTAGAGATCCTGACACATCACCTGTGAATAGCTCAGCTTGCAGCAGCTCCCATTTTACCTGGTTCTGACTCAGGAGCAGTGCAGAGAAGGAAGTGTGGTTTTGTACCAGAGGTCAAGGTAGGGCCCATAAAGGTTGTTTGCTTCCTGTGATCTACATTACTCGCCCAGAACACATGGGCCTGTGGATTTCTCTGGGAAATTAGCAGAGCTAACTTTATGACTTTGTATGTTTTAGGCATGGCTATGAACTGACCTTCATACTCACCCATCCTTTCCTCCTCCCCTTTGATGCAACAGATGTCCCTTGTTGTCTGCGGCCAGTCCCCCCCACCCCTTGTCCTGTAGCCTATCCCTTCTCACCTGCTTAGGAGCCTGACACCATCAACTTTCCATTCTCTCTACTGCCCTTTCGCTCTCTCTTCATCTCTACTCAATCCTTTCTATTTATTTTTCACCATACTCAAGTCTCTCCCATCTTAAATTATCACCTATCTTTCTCTTCTCTTTCACAGCTAAACTTCTTCTTCTTCTTTTTTTTTTTTTGAGACAGAGTCTCACTCTGTTGCCCGGGCTAGAGAGCCATGGCGTCAGCCTAGCTCACAGCAACCTCAAACTCCTGGGCTCAAGCGATCCTTCTGCCTCAGCCTCGTGAGTAGCTGGGACTATAGGCATGCGCCACCATGCCTGGCTAATTTTTTCTATGTATGTTTAGTTGGCCAATTAATTTGTTTCTATTATTAGTACAGACGGGGTCTCGCTCTTGCTCAGGCTGATTTCGAACTGCTGACCTTGAGCGATCCTCCCGCCTTGGCCTCCCAGAGTGCTAGGATTACAGGCGTGAGCCACCACACCCGGCCACGGCTAAACTTCTTGAAAGAACAATCCGTACACCTTTCACTATCTCTCTTTTCATATGCATTTGTCTTCCTTCCCAACTCCCACTCCATCAAAGCTTTTGTAAGTGAACCTACAGTCCCTAATGTGCACATTTCATTCCCCATCTAATTTTACGTCTCAGCACCTTGATACCGTTGACTAATCCTGACTCTGAAATGCATTGCTCCCTTGGCTTCTATCATGTCACACTCTTAGTTGTCCTCTTCTCTCTCTGGCCATTCCTTCCATTCTATGTTTTTTTTTAGCTCTTTCCTCTTTACCCATTTTTTTTTTATTTCAGCATATTACAGGGGTACAAATGTTTAGGTTATGTTTAGGTTATTGCCTTTGCCCCACCCGAGTCAGAGCTTCAAGCGTGTCCATCCCTGAGACGGTGCACACCACACTCATTAGGTGTGTATATGCCCATCCTCTCTACCCAATTTTTAAACGTGGGAATCCTTCAAGCCTCTCTCCTAGACTGTATTTGTTTCTTTTGTACTCCTTCTGTGTACAGTTTTCACAGCTTCAGTTATTGCGTCTTTGGGGACTCTCAAATTTATGTCTCTAATTCTGTAGTTGGATTCCTTTGAGCTCCAGATTCACATATTTACCTTCTTACTCATCTTCTCCATGTGATATCTTGCAGATATCTCAAACTAGACCTGTCCCAAACTAAGCTATTACCTCCTTTCCAAACTTGGTCCTCTGGCAGCGTTCCCTAATCTAACTGCTTAGGTTGTACATTGGTACTCTCTTCTGTCTCACCCACCCTCCACATCTTTTCACTTTTACCTCCTAAATCTCTCTTGAATCTATATGGTTTTCTACTGCCATTACCCATGTGACATACTGAATGTCTTTCACCTGTACTTTCACCTGTATCTTTACTGTAGTTGCTTCATTAACTGGTCTTTCATATCAACTTGTGCTTCTTAGAGTTCATTCTCCACATAGTGAGGTTTTAAAAACACAAGTCTGGTCACATTTCATTCTGCCACCCCTGTTACGCTCCAGTCCCTTTAATGTATATTAGGACCAAACTCTTCTCATGGCCCCCGCGGCCCTGTGTGGTTTCACCTGTGCTGCCTTCACCAGCATCCTCTCTGCCCTTCCACTCCTCACTCTGCACTTGGCCACATTGACCTTGACGAAACGTGATTCCTGCCTCAGGGCATTTGTATGTGCTCTTGCCTTTCTCTGAAATGCCCTCCTTCCTTCTCCTCACCTAGGTCATTCCTGTCTCTCCTTCTGAACTCAGCTAAGATGTCACTTCATTCTAGAATCCCAGACTAGGCCATAGATGTGCTACATCTGTTCACACAGTGACACTATCACTTCTGAGTCTCTCTGGCATTTATTCATGGTAGTAACTAAAAAATAATTTGATGTTGAGTGTCTATTCCCTGCGAGACTATAAGCTCATGAGGGCAGAGACTGTGTCTGTCATAATCACTGCTGTACTCCCAGCCCTAGGACAATACCTGGCACATAGTTGACAATAAGATATGTTTGCATTTATAAATGAATGACAGCTGAGCTGGGGAGGAGGGCTCAAGATGAATTTGCAGGGAGGTGTATGCAGACAATTCTGTCCTCCTTAAGTGTCAATTTAGAGAAGTCAGTAATTGTTGAGTTTTTTTTTTTTTTTTTTTTTGAGACAGAGTCTCACTCTGTTGCCCGGGCTAGAGTGAGTGCCATGGCGTCAGCCTAGCTCACAGCAACCTCAAACTCCTGGGCTCAAGCAATCCTTCTGCCTCAGCCTCCCAAGTGGCTG
>CAUYRT010093115.1:0-16521 GCA_963574885.1 Lepilemur ruficaudatus | reverse complement strand
TAGCACCACTTATATTATCTTGGATTAAGCTTAAGCCCATTATTCAAAGTGAGGTGACACAAGACCCAAAGAATGGGCCCCACTTGTACTCACCATCAAATTGGTATTGACTGATTAACACTATGGTGCTCAAATGGTGGTAGTGTTCACTAGGGATTTGGGCGGTGAGGGGTAGACCCACATCCAAGAGATGTGGTGAGCACTATGAAGGGGAGGAGCATGCTTGAAATGTATTTGGGGATGGGCATTAGGAGTCTCAATAGAGGATAAGAAATCTTCTAAAATTGATTTATGCGAATAGAGGTACAACTTGGTAAATTTACTAATAACCATTTAATTGTACACTTAAAATGGAGTAAAGACATGATACGTAAATTACACTTCAATAAAGAAAAAAAAAGACATCCAAATGAAAAAGGAAGAAGTAAGATTGCCTCTGTTGATGGCATGATCTTATACATAGAAAATTCTAAGGACAGCACCAAAAAGCTGTTAGAACATATAAATAAATTCAGTAAAATTCCAGTATACATAATCACACAAAAATGACTTGCATTTCTATATGCTAATAATGAACTATCTGAAAAATAAATTAAGAAAATAATTCTATTTATAGTAGCATTAAATATAACATATTTAGTATTAAATTTCCTAAGGAAGTGAAAAAGCTATGCACTGAAAACTATGAAACATTGATGACAAAAAAATTGCAAAATACACAAATAAATGAAAAGATGCCTGATGATCCTGGATTGAAAGCCTTAATGTCAGTGTTCCCATATTGACCAATGCAATCTGCAGATTCAATGCAATCCCTATGAATTCCAATGTCATTCTTCATGTAAATAAACAAATTGTTTTTAACCACAAGATGGCCAAGCAATCTTGACCAAAACAAAACAAAACAAAAAACACTGAAGGCACCACACTCCCAGATTTCAAAATATATTACAAAGCTACAATAATCAAAACAGCATGGTAACAAACAATGAAGAAAGGACAGTCTTTTTAACGAAAATTGTCAGGAAAATTGGATATCTATATGCAGAAGAATGAAAATGAACCCTTATCTCATCCCTTACATATGAATCAATTCAAAATGGACTAAGGACTTCAACATAAGACCTGAAACTGTAAAGCTACTAGAAGAAAACATAGGGGAAGATCCCATTATATTGGTCTGGGCAGGAATTTCTTGGATAAGACCTGAAAAACACAAGCAATGAAAGCAAAAATACAATGGGATCACATTGAACTACAAAGCTTCTGTATAGAAAAGGAAACAACAAAGTTAAGGTACAACTCTGAGATTTGGAGAATATATTTGCAAATAAACATCATATAAGGGGCTAATATCCAAATATGCAATGAACTCAAACTATATAATAACAAAACAATAATTCTATTAAAAATAGGCAAAGGACCTGAATATATAATTCTCTAAAGAAAACCTTAAAATGGCCAATAGATAGATACACTAAAAAAAGTGCTCCACAAATTTTATAATCTCAGAAATGCAAATGGAAACCACAATGAAATAACACTTTACCACTGTTAGATTGGCTGGTATCAAAATGATGGAAGATAATAAGTTTTGGCAAGGATGTAAAGAAAAAAAAAACACTTGTACACAATTGTAAGTATTATAAATGAGCACAGTCATTTCAGAAAACAGTATAGAGGTTTTTCAAAAAGCTAAAAGTAGAATTACCCTATGATCAAGCAACTCCACTTCTGGGAATAGATCCAAAAGAATTGAAATTAGTATGTTGAAGAGATGTCTGCACTCACATGTTCATTGCAGTATTATTTATTCAAGATATTTTAACACCTAAAATGCCCATCAATGAATGAATGGATTAAACAGTATAGTGTATATACACAATGAAAATATTAGTCTGCCTTTTAAAAGTAAGACATTCTGTCATTTGTGACAACATGGATTAACCTAGAGAATATTATTCTAAGTAAAATAAGTCAAGCAGAGAGAGACAAAATACTGTATGATCTTACTTATATGTGAAATCTAAAAAAGTCAAACATAGAAGTGAAGAGTACAATGATGGTTACCAGAGGCTTGGTGGGAAGTTGGATAAAGAAAGAGAAGATATTGCTCAAATGGGTAAAAGTTTTAGATAGAAAAAATAAGTTCTGGTATTTTAGTGCACAGCGTAGTGGCCGTAGTCAATAGCTGTATATTGTACATTTCAAAACAGCTAGCAGAGAGAATTTTAAATGTTCTCACCACAAAGAAATACTAAATATTTATGTGACATATATGTTAATTAGCTTGATTTGATCTCTGCACAATGTAGAGATGCATAAAAACATCACATTGTACTCCATAAATGTATGCAATTATTATTTATAAATTAAAACTAAAATAAGCATAAAAAGTATTTTTTAAAAAAAAACTTATAGCATCTCTTCTCTATCAAACCAAATATAAATTCCATAGTCTACCTCAGATTTAAAACCTTGCTGGTGTTTGACAATATCAAAATCTTCATTCAATTTAAATATCAAATTTAATCTTCATTACTTTAAATTAGGATTTTGCAGTCTCTGTACTGTTGTTATTTTGGTCCAGATAATTCCTTACTGTATTCTGTGTGGTATGGTATTTAGTAGCATCCTTGGCTTCTACTCACTGGATGCCAGTAACACTCTCCACCCTCACGTTGCAACAACTAAGTGTGTCTTCAAACATTGTTAAATGTTCCCTGGGGGGGAAATCTCCTTCTGTTAAGAATTATTGCTTTAACCATAAATTATTACCAGAAATTTCATATTTAGAAGGTGCCTATTAGTTTTCTTTTACAGGCATACCTCTTTTTATTGCCCTTAACTTTACTGCATTTCTCAGATATTGCATTTTTTACAAAGTAAAGGTTCGTAGCTACCCTGCATTGAGCAAATCTACTTGTATAATTCTTCCAATAGCATGTGCTCACTTCATGTCTCTGTGTCACATTTTGGTAATTCTCACAATATGACAAACTTTTTCATTATTATTGTGTTTGTTATGGTGATATGTGATCAGTAATCTTTGATGTTACTATTGTAATTGTTTTGGAGCACCATAAACCATGCCCATAAAAAAAATAGTGAACTTAATTGGTAAATGTTTGTGTTCTGACTGCTTTACTAATAGGTCCTTCCCTCCCAATTCCCTGAGACACAATTCTATTGAAATTAAGCCAATTAACAATCCTACAATTCCCTCTAAGTGTTCAGGTGAAAAGAAAAGTTTCAGGTCTCTCGCTTTAAATCAAAATCTAAATATGATTAAGCTTAGTGAGAAAGGCATGTGGAAAGCTAAGAAGAGCTAAAAGTAAGATCTCTTGTACCTGTTAGCCAAGTTGTGAATGCAGAGGAAAAGTTCTTGAAGGAAATTAAATGTACTGCTCCAGGGAACACACAAATAAAAACAAAGCACAGCAACTTTATTGCTGATATGGATAAAGTTTGAGTGCTCTGGATAGTAGATCAAACAAGCCTTAAGACTTTCCCTTAAGCCAAAGCCTAATCCAGAGCAAGGCCCTGACTCTCTTCAATTATGGGAAGGCTGAGAGAGCTGAGGAAACTGCAGAAAAAAAGTTTGAAGCTAGCAGAGTTTGATTCGTGCGGTTTAAGGAAAGACACTGCCTCCATAACATAAAAATGCAATGCAAAACAGTAAGCAATGATGTAGAAGCTACAGCAAATCATCCAGAAGATCTAGCTAAGATCACTGATGAAAGTGTGTATACCGAACAACAGATTTTCAGTGTGTATGACACAGCCTTTTATTGGAAGATGATGCCATCTGAGACCTTCATAGCTAGAGAGGTGAAGTGAATTCAAAGCTTCAAAGGATATGCTGACTCTCTTGTTAGGGATTAATGCAGCCGGTGACTTGAAGCTGAAGTCGATGCTCACTTACCATTCTGAAAATTCAAAGACCCTTGAGAATTATGCTACATCTACTGAACCTGTGCTCTAGAAAAGGAACAACAAAGCCTAGATCACAGCATATCTGTTTAAAGCCTGTTTTACCAAATAGCTTAGGCCCACTGTTGAGATACACTGCTCATAAAGAATGATTCCTTATAAAATCACTGCTCATTGACAAATTGTCTAGTCACATAACAGCTCTGATGAAGATGTACAAGGAGATTGTCTTTTTTCCTAATGTCTGCTAAGATAGCATCCATTCTGCAGCCCATGCACCAAAAAGTAACTTAAATTTCATTCTTATGCTTTAAGGAATATATTTTGTAAGGCTGTATCTGCTATAGATAGTGATTCTTTTGTTGAATCTGGGCAAAGTACAGTGAAAATCTTATGGAAAGGATTCACCATACTAGATGCCATTGAGAACATTCATGAGGTATGAGGTCAAAATATCAACAGTAACAGGATTTTGGAAGAAATTGATTCCAACCCTCATGGATGACTTAGAGGGGTTCAAGACTTCAGTGGAGGAATTATATGCAGATGTAATTAAAATAGCAGGAAAATAAGAATTAAAAGTGGAGTTAGAAGATGTGACTGGATTGCTGTCACCTGAGGACAAAACTTAAAATGGATGAGGAGTTGCTTCTTAGGGGTGAACAAAGAAAGTGGTTTCTTGATATGGAATCTACTGCAGGTGCTATAAAGATTGTTGTATGACAAAAAAGGATTCAGAATATTCACTAAGCTTAGTTGAGAAAGCAGTGACAATGTTTGAAAGGAGTGACTCTAATGTTGAAAGAAATTATGTTAGGTAGATAAGGACCTCAGCTCTCCTGGGTACAAAGGCAGAGGCCCCAATAATTGCTGCACCTGGTGGAGGAAGGAACCCTGCCAATCTGTCAATTAGAACTTAGTATGGCAACTGCAAAAGAATGCAGAGGATTCCTCAGCCCAGGGCCAATCATCCAGGCACAATAGGGTCTGGAAGGTGACCTAGAGCAACTTAAGGCTAATTACCATGTCATTAGCTTAAATCTGCATTGCAGTTACCCCACCCCATGAGCTTTCAGAGAGGCTCATGGGAGATCCGCATGCACAGTAAGACTCAGGTTATATAACTCCCAACTGTCCATCAAAGTGGTTTGATGGTAATGTTTGTACAATGAGGAGGGCCCAGCCTAGGCAATATAAAACAGGACCCCAGACCATAATCAGGGCCTTCCTATTATGGCAGGCAGCTGTTCACCAACTGTGGTGAAAGTATCTTACTTTGCTCAATAAACTTCACCTCGTGCTTACCTTGCTTTTGGTATGTCTGATCATTCTTTGGCCAAAGCACACCAAGAACTGAGAACAGACTGCTGAACTGACAGTTCTACTGTGGATAAAATGCTATCAAAAAGCATCACATGCTACAGAGAAATCTTTCATGCAAGGTACAGTCCACTGATGCACCAAACCATATTGTCTTATTTTAAGAAATTATCACAGACAACCAGTTTTCAGCAAACATCACCCTTATCAGTCAGTACTTATCGACATCAAGGCACAACCCTCCAAGTGCAAAAAGATTATGACTCTGAAGATTCAGATGATTGCCAGTATTTTTTGGCCGTAAATTTTTTATTTTATTTTATTTTATTTTATTTGCTATTGGGGAACCTGCAGCCTTAAGGGCACATGTGGTCTTCTAGGTCATTAAGTGCAGCCTTTTGATTGAATCCAAATTTTATAGAACAAATCCTTTTATTAAAAGGGGTGAAGCAGAGAAAGATGAAGCTTTTCTTGCCTCCTTTGGTGCTTAAAAAGGAACAATCTTGAAATCAGAAGGCCACAGTTTCCCCACCCCTACAGAGTATAAACATAACTTTTATGTGCAGTGGGGAACTGAATTCATATGTCTCACTTTATTGTGATATTTATTTTATGGTCATGGTCTGAAACTGAACCTGCAACATGTTTGATTTTTGCCTATATTTTGATATTTATTTTTCTTTTCCTTCTTTCAAATGTCACATTTTCTTGGTATTGTCCTTTTTATTTAAAATATTTATTCTGTGTTATCCTCCTGAATTTTTTTTAAACATCTTACACATCTTTACTTAAGTTGAAATTGAAAAAGAAACTTGACTTGAGAAATTCAGACACACTTGATTACTGTCTAATCAACACTAAGGAAAAGTGAAATACTCAGAAAGAAAGGGCAGTTTATCTTTCTCATTTCTATCTTTCAGTAAGTGGAATAAAGTAGTATGTGAGATGTATTTTTGAAACAATGAAAGAGCTGAAGTAATATGCAACTGGTAATGATATTTAATGAAGCTGAACTTAAGGTTTTGGTAACATTATTTTAGTTCTTTAATTTTGTAGTAATAACATTAATTTTCCCAGAAAGAAATATTTCTTTTCTATTTTATAAATGATTCCTGTTTTGTTTTTGTAAGGTAGTTTCAACTTATAGTTCAGCATAATTGAGCCTAATTGTAAAGAGGAAGGAAATTGTTTTTGATAGTTACTACTATTAACAGAAAACAATAGTCAAAGCTGTAGTATGAGAACAGTAGGTTGATCAAGCATATTTAATTTATTTAATATTCAATATAAAGATTGAATATAAATCTTTAAAGATGTATTTGGTTAATAGGATCTGTTTCATGTTATTTTTAGATTCTAAATAAATAAGTCTTATTAAACAAATGAAATCTATTCATACAATACATAAATGCATATGTATGTGTGTATCTATAAATATGTATTAATAATATGCACACATCATTAGTCATACTGGATCTAATTATTTATAAAAAGATGCATTCTCTTTGTTCTCTCCTATCAGATATTAAATACATATGAAAATCAAGTTTATGGACATTTCCCAGATTGTACTGAACAGCCCCATACTTCTGTGTGTTCAGCATATGACACACAGACTGCCAATTTCAGCATTAGGAAAAACTCAACAAATTTTCCATTAAATGTGTTCCTCTAGTGAACAATCTTCTGTTTTTCTGGCAGGACCCAGCAGGATCTGAAAAATAAGCAGGATATTGGGAACAATAATGAATATTTATATTTTGTGAAATTCTTTTTCATTCATTTTTCCATCTGCACTCTTAGACCCCAAAATACTAAAATAGTAGAAGGGGTGAGGAGAATTTTGCTATAATTCCTTGAATTAGTGATGGAGAAGCATAAATGAGACTGAGAGCTAACTGTTGCCCAGGTTTTGTGGAGGCATAATTGATTTAAACTGAAACACATTGATAATTTGCATTTCTACTTAATATCTTTGCATTATGTGATTTTTGTAAAATGGGCATTGATTCCATAAAACTATAGAAGAATAAATGGTGTAATACATAGATATTGTTTGTAATGAGGAAAAAAACTCTTTATTAAAAATGTGAAAGGAGATGAGCATAGCCAAGAAAGGCTAAACTGGGATGAATAATGGTTTGGGGGGAAAACAAGAATAAACTTCGGGCATAGTTTAACCATTAATATGTTAATTTACAGACTTTAGGGGGAAAAAAAAGCAAGAGTGAAGAACTGTGGAAGAAACTATGTTGACATAATAATTTACAAAGACAAATTCAGGATGCGTATTGCCCAGTAAGTCTCTTTTAATTAAATGCCTTAATTCATTTTACTTCAAGGAGCTTGTTGATTAAAGTGTTTATGTCAGTTTCCTGCTTGAAGTTTCAAGCAATCTATATTTGGTAGTAAATGCTAGTAGATTATGCTTCTAACTAACCTCTGGCTATGTGCAAAAGTGTATGAAACATCTGGATGAAAATTGGAAAATTTTTCTGACAACCTAGTGTTTTAGAAAATTCAAAGGATGTATGATACCTAAAAGAATTTTGTTTATTTTTTGATTTGTTTGTTTATTTGTAGTCAGGAGGTAAAGGGTAGACTTCTTTCTTTTTCTCTGGAAAATACTAACTTCAATGAATTAAAGTGGAAAAAGATAACAATTTGAAAGAATAAGCATGAGTATTTTAACAAAATCAAATAATATTTCTAATCAACATGAATGCCATTTCAATTTTAGAATTATGACTAATTTTTGGCACTTCCGGAATTATGGAATTATAACACAATAATAGCATGGCGACATTTTGAGAAAAACAAAGAGGAGAAATCGTTAGCCTATCTATAAACACTAAATTTTAGAAACGGTGTCCATAATTCACTTCTTAGCATGGAAAGTGTGGAGAAGGACATTATTCTTAAGTCTTATGTATGGAATCTCAAAGCAGCTGGTTTGAAATATTAACTTTTAGCTACGAAGGGCTACGTAGGGTTTATAAATTGCGGTGCCCATATTAATCTTTGAATGAGAATAAAATACATGAAAGGGAAGTTTTCTCCACTTGGTCTTAAATGCAAACGCGTGACTTGATCACCTACAGAACTTAATTAAAGACCACTCACTCCACCAAGAAAGAGATCCCTTAAAGGAACTTTAAGCTATGTTACCAGTATACTTCTGTTCTGTTAAAAAGAAAAATAATTGAACAGCAAAGATTGTGACAGAAAACTCTAATGTTCTAGGGACTCTCTCAGACATTTGTTTGAAGTTTTTCTCAAGCATTTTAAGCCTAAACCACTGCTGGATTCTCCCTGTTGGGAGGACATAAGTGCGAGAGATCACATGCCCAGGATTGAGCTCAAGATGTGCCGCATCAAACTGTTTACCCCTTGACCTCTTCTGCCTCCTCTGCTGGGCTACACATATTTCGTTTCTCTAGATTAAGAAAAAAATCAATTTTCACCAGAGAAAGGGCTTTTAACTTAAAGCTAAATTCCCTGAAGAAAAAAAAAAAAGACAAAAATCCCAACTTTTTCATAGACTGCACTAAAGACCAAATTTCTTATGTTACAGTTTGAGAAAACTTACATCTATCTCTCTCTCTGTTTCCTACTTTTCTAAGTTAAACAGAAATATGTTTGAAAAGAATGAAACTACTAATACCTCCATAAATGAAAGCCTATTATTTTCTCTCTGAAGCAGTATATGTTATCACCAAAGTCTGAACTTTGAACTCAGCTAGACCTTTCATAATCTTTAAAAATACATTTGATCTCATCAAATATTTTTAAAACATTCAATTCTATTACACTTTACCTCAAATACTCTGGCAATAATAATAAAGGGCCTAGTGTTCTCATCATGAAATTGAAAGGCTAGTGTTTATAGACTGAGTAAAAGTGAAAGAGATTAAAAAATTAAAAACACATCAAGATGAGACATTTAGGTTATCACATTCCCTGTAGGCATTTTTAGAGTATTCTGCATTCAGAGGTTTGTACACCTGATCATGGCAGAATAAATGTGACTCAAATATTCCTAAAGTTTAGATTGTTTAGTTTTTTTTAAGGTTCTTAAAATAGAGTACAGAATTTAGGCATACTAATAAATTTTGAAACTGGCCATGAAGGATAGTGTCATTAAATATTTTGTGTGCATTTTTCCTTTAGCTGGTCAGAATTCAGTAATCAGGTATCCATCAATATTATGGTGCTGCAAAGTGTCTGTTTCTGCTTACAAACCAGAAATTTTGTTATAATATGAACACAGTGCATATTTAAAATCATTCTAAATTGTCTTTAAATTTGAGGCACAGGATTAAATTCAATTAAATACATACACATGCATATACATGGAGAACATTTACTATTAAGAAATATGCTATATATGAAGTTTTATCTTCATATTAGTTTTTGTATTCTACAATGTGGTTTTATCCAAAGCTAGCTCATCTTTTGTATTTTCTATGGCTAATAGTTTGGATTATTAAACATGAATAGCTTAAAATAAAGTCTGGCCTTCCTCTTTTTGAAGGCCTTAGCTTTCTACCTTTAATCCTGGGTTCTGAAGTCATAAATATATTTTTCCCTCAAAGCAGAATATTTTTGTGAAAACTATACCCTCTTATCAGCAAATAGGATCATCTTTTCAAGTAACCTCCTTCAATATAGGAAGACAAAAAAAGAAACAAGTTTACAGCAAACTCATCTCAGTTCAATAGATTCAAATAGTAATTAAGCATTTAAAGCATAATGAATAATTAAAAAATTGAATCAATAATCAATATGTTCAAAACTTTTTGGTTCACTATCAAATTCAAAAATAATAATAAAAATAATTTCCAGGCCTGCTATAGGCTACTCAGAAAATCTTCTGCTAGCAACTGGTCTTTAGCTTCGTTCTCTTTACCTTGAGGCAGATGTTAGTTAAATGTATATAATCCGAGACAACTTTAAAACTCCCATTCTGTGTAACATTTGTTTGTGTGTGAAATTAAATAAACATAAGTATAAAAAACAGCATGGCCTTTTCAGCTCCAATATGTAGAAAGTTTGGATATTGTCATTCTTGTCCATTAAACAAGTAAAAACTGAACTGAAAATCAATGAATTTTCTTGGACTAATCAGAGAACTGAGGTGGAGGGTAAAAGGCAAACTGCGTGTAAGCACCGTATTCTTGTTGTGGGAAACAGTAAACTTGTTTTTCCAGGGATAGAGGTTATAAATTCTGATACTGTCATGCATGCAGACTGGAATTGAATAATTAAGAAAATGGACAGCAGTTGACGGTAATGGGGGCCAGGTTTCTCCACTGATGGAGTGAAAATGTACAGAAAAGCAATGGAAGGAGGCAAGAATTATTCATGTGGTAATGAATGCATTGGAGACATCATTATTTCTGCTTAATATAGATGTGGATGGTTACATAATATTTATAGATATGTGTGTGTTGAGGGATTAGCATGCACACATATGTTTCCTTGCTCTGTCAGCTGAGAGGGCCTAGAGGCAATATTATTCCAGTAGTAATGTGCACACCTAGCTCCTAGATTTTGGTTTCTCACGTCATTTTCCAGTAAAAGGAATCAGAGCTCCTGATCCCAGGATGAGGCAGAAAATATACAAGGTAGAATTTAAGCAAATTATAGTGCCAGAAAGTAAGAAAGTGCTAAAAACAAAACAAAACAAGAAACAAAACCCAATAGCACGTTGGTGGAGCTATGTGAAAGCGACACGAGATTCAACCGAAAGAGTTCCCAAAGGCCACAGCTAGATAATTTGAACAATAAATTAAAGTAGTAGCAAATACTAAGCCAGAGTTTAAAATAAATATTCATGAATCTCTAGTGATATAAATAAATTATTGAATAAATACCTGAATGGAGATGAGAGACAAATCTGCACAGAATTCCAAATAACTTATATAGATATTCTACCTTTAAGGAGGTGGAACATAAATCTCTACTTCTTAAGTGTGGGCTGTGGAAAGTGACTTCCATCCAAAGAATACCATATGAAAAGGGGCAAAGAGAATAACTTTACAGTGAAGAACCTCACAAACAATATCTCAGCCAGACGACAAAGTCACATAAACAGTGATTGGTAAGTCATGCTGATAGTATGTACCCTTGGTACGATGTGGTGAAAATAGCAATTGATTGCTGTGGTTTTCCTCCCACAAAACACACAATTCCAATCTAATCATGAGAAAACCACAGTACAAATCCCAACTGAGACCTTTTACAAAATACTTGATCATTACTTCTCAAAACAGTTAAGGACATCAAAAACAAGCAAAGTCTGAAAAACTGTCACAGCCAAGAGGAATGTAGGAGACATGCAGTATCATGTTGTATCCTTGATAAAATCATGAGACAGAAAAAAAGGATATTAGGTAAAAATAGGAAAATCTGAACAAAGTTTTTACTTTAATAATGTTTCAAAATTAGTCATTAATTGTAGCAGATGAACCATACTAATGTAAGATTATTAAAAATAGGGGAAATTGTGTGTAAGGCATATGGGAGCTATCTGTAATATCTTTGTAATTTGTCTGTAAATCTGAAACTGTTCTAAAATAAATAGTTTATTAAAAAATAACATGTTCAGAATGAATGTGTAACATAATACTGTGAAAAGAACCTCTTCTAATCCCACACCAATATGATTAACACCCTTGCAAGGAACAACTCTCAGCCATGTACTTGACCTTTGAGGAATCCAGGCCATAACTATTTCTAAAGGCAGCATCTTGCATATAGTTAGAGCAAAAATCAAGCACAAAGTAACTCAGTGGCAAATATTTTTTAGATTAAAGATTTCCTATGTATGGAGAGACTTGTAACAGGAACTCAATTCTTGAGAGAGACAGGTAGGGAAGATTTAAAGTATCAACCAAAGTATTTGAGTTACATTAACTTTTTGAAATGGGTGAATGATAATGCTTGAAAAATTTTGATTGCTTTTACTTGCTGGTTCATTATATTGCAACATTGTATTATTTGGTTTATGAAGCTATTTGCTCAGAGTGTGTCTAAGTGATTTAACAACAAGTAGTTAAATACTTTTTAATGCAGTCAAATATTTAACATACAATGCACAAAAGGTTATTTGAGCAATTATGGTATCTAAAAATTTTAATTTCTTAATGATGTTGAATTTCAATTAGGGATTGGATACATTATGAAAGTGGTTGCCTTGTATTTTGATTCAGCTAAACTTGTGATTAGCATTATGCTTTATAGGTTTTAAAAATAAAAGTCTAAAACACTTTAACATTCCTTGTAGCAGACTGAAATTAATTTCAGCCCTGTAGAAAAACAAAATTATTGAACAAAGTTTTTCATTTATTGTACGTATATTAAGAGTTAAAGAAATCAGTTTAGACACAAAGCAAAGAACTGAAAGAAGTTATGAATGAGTGAGCACACTCTATTGTGCTTGCAGAATACCCTCTCTTCAGTACTAATTTAAATATTTACTGAATGTTAATATTCAGATTTAGATGTGTGTGTTTTTTATCCTAAAGGTCTGGGAAAGAAATGATGAATGTTGAGCTCAGAATTAAAATAACCTATTAAAGAGAAAAGAAGTTTTGGTGTTCTCTTTTTGTTCTTATATGAAACACAATTTATTTCCTCACCGATCTGATCCCTGATTCTTATATTTTAATATCTAACTACAAATTTTAGATTAAAAGTGTATTCATGCATACCGTAGTAAGGTATGAGGAGTATCTGATGTTATAAATGTGAAATACATATACCAGAGTTTCTGGAAAATGAAACTAAGACTGAAAGAAGTTTGGATTTTAGAGTTTTTCTAAGTTACTTAAACTAACAAGGAGGGAAGCTTTCGAACTTCTCTCAAGCTTAAAATGAGGTGCATCTCACTGATTCTTACTGCTTTACACTAAAGGGAATTTTCCTTTTTGCTCTTATAGAATTATTTGGAAAGAACTATAAAATTGTGATAATAACTTGCATGCACTTCAAAAAGTGTGTATTTGTTAAATCACATCTATTAATACATAGAAAAATATTTTTCAATAAACCCTAAGTTCTTGATCCAAAATGTTACATGGTTTTCACAAGAAGTAATGCCCACATACTAAAAAACTTGGACACCGGACATGACATGGGCTGCATATTTTCCACATCCCCTGCTCTGGTGCTCCTTCAGCTATGCCTTGCTCCAGTCTTTGAAATCAAGCTGTATTCCTTCAGATCTCACATCTGTCTGCAACCACACTCCTACTCTAAAAGGAGCAACTGGGGCCATCTTCCAGGTGTTTGTATCTTGTTACTGCATTGATGTGTTACATCAGAGGTTCCAGGGTGGTCACTGGGTGGCTGTTTATAGAACCAGGTGTATAGAGCTTGGGCATTCATAGTGTCAATTCCATAGGCATGTGTAAGGAATCCTCACGGTACATAGCAGAGTCAGGTATAAAAAAAGAAGGGAAAGGGCCAAGGGTATGGAGCTAGATTATATTTTATTGGGATAGATTTATATGTTCTTGATTTATATTTTCTTCATATGTTCAAAAGACAATTTTCTATTTAGTGAGTGGTCCACTAAACAAGTTATATATTTCAAGAATAAAAGGCTCACAAAATTATAGCAAATTTAAACTCTTCATGGTTATAGACTGGGAAAACCTACAATTGATTATATTTTATTGAAGTAGTTCTTAAAAGCAAAAATGTTGATGTATCTCTAATGCCATACAAGAAGAAGAACAGGTGTTAAGATACATAAGAAAGAAGTGGAAACAAGGATAAGGCGTTGAATTTATACATAGGAGTATATGACTTATTAAGCTAAAATCTTATAAAACCACCATATCCGAACACAAATAATCTAGAATTGGAATTGCTTCTTAGTTTGATGTTTCATTACATAAGAGATTTAGATTTGTTTAAGGATACGCAAACAGCTGAATTACACTTGAAAAGATTTATGCCTAAATCTGAAATTACTTGGCACATAATAAATTAACAATTACATACGGATACATCATCATGTTATAGATCAAGAAGATATTTTTTCTACTTCAAGTTTCCCTATGTCTTGGAGAGAACTATGCTAGACATGCAGATTGTTGATATTTTTGTCTTTCTAATTATATCATTCCAAACCTTGTTTTTAAACCCTGATACTTGTCATCATTATTTTAGTTAACACCTAGAGAAAAATCTAGGCAAAATTAGGCAAAATATAGGTAAATATCAAAGGAAAAAAAAAGAAAATACAGGCTATGATAGTTAATTTTATGTTTCAACTGACTGGATGCCCAGATATCTCGTTAAACATTATTTATGGATCTGTGAGGGTGGTTCTGGAAAAGAACAGTATTTGAACTGAGGAACTGAATAAAGCAGGTGGCCCTCCCCAGTGTGGTGGGCATCATCAAATCCGTCAAGGACCCAAATAGAAAAGAAAAGAAAAGAAAAGAAAAGAAAAGAAAAGAAAAGAAAAGAAAAGAAAAGAAGGAAGGGAGGATTCACCCTTGCCTGGCTGCTTGAGTTGGCACATCAGTCTCCTGCTTTGGGCACTCCTGGTTCCCAGGCTCTGTTTCTCTGGACAACTCTGACTAACACAAAGGTAAAGCCACACCACTTTTTTCCCTCTCTGAACTTTAATTCTTTAAATTTATCCAACATTATTTTTAAGATTTCTTGAATTCTCTCTTTTTTTGGTAAATATTATACAGCTTCATCAGTTATTCCTCTATGAACTCAGTTGCCATATGCTTTATTATCCATGTAGGCTTTTGGTGAACATGCAGTTCATCTGTCAAAATAACTCTGATCCTGTAATATCCGTGCTATCACACTCCGTAAAACTGCAACCAGAGCAAAGTAACTGTGGTTATTACTTTTTATGACCACCACAATTATTTCTCTATTAAAGTATCATACTAGTTTTAAAAGGACCACAATAGACTATTTGCTATTGACTGATTGTTGGCTGCTCCCTAGTTAAAATCAGAATGTTTTTACAGCTACTTCACCCCATGTTATAGCTCTTCGATCTCTAGAGTTATAAAATTTATCTTTAAAATAACACATTTTTTGGAAGTAGAACATAATTATTAAGAAATATAAAAATGGCCTTTAATCTCATCATCCAAGATAGCAAAGATTTTTATTTTAACTATGAACATGTTTTATATATTTATATGACAAAACAGAAAAAATATGTGATATGTTTCTGCTTTTTTCTTAATGTAATATTAGGCTACGTTGTTATAAGTCTTTCATAAATGGCTGTTTGGAGCTCAACAATATTTCTGGTGTATTAATTAACTCAAACTTTTCATTACCATTACATATTTCTGATAAATGGTAGCATATTAAAATATTGAATTTAGTATAAGTATTTATATTGTTATAATTGTGGATATAAACTCTTTGTCAAAAATTTTTATTACAGATTATTGCTGATTTGTAAGAAAATTAAGAAAACTTTAGACAATATATATTTATATGATAACTAAGCTCTTTAGTTAGTTTTCTTATTAATTTTTGTTTTCCAGTTGATTCTTCTTTTCCCAGGGAAAGAAATAAAAAACGTACAAATAGTAATATTTTGCAAACTACTTTCAACTATTCTCTTTTTGTTTCATGTCTTATAGAATAGATTAATTGATTGTCTTGATATAATCTAGAAGTTGAGGGAATGCATGTAGTATGCCAATATATAATATTTATAATGCATTTCATCCTTGCATTTTAATTTTTTAGAATATATCTTTTTGGGCGTTTTTTTCTGGTGGTATTTTAAATTATTTTATTTTTTAATCCTTTATTTCAGAATGTTATGGGGATACAAACATTTTGGTTACATAAATTGCTTTTGCACCATTTGAGTCAAAGTTATAAGTCTTCCTATCTCCCAGATAGTGTGCATTGTACCCATTAAGTGTTAATTTACCCATCCCCTCCTCTCCACCTGCTTGATTTCCGATGAATGTTATTTCCATATGTACACATAAGTGTTGATCAATTAATATCAATTTAATGTTGAGTACATGTAGTCTTTATTTTTCCATTCTTATGATACTTCACTTAGAAGAAAGGTCTACAGTCTATCCAGGTTATTACAAAAGGTATTAGTTCACTGCTTTTTTATGGCTGAGTACTATTCTCTGGTATAAATATATCACATTTTATTAATCCACTCATATACTGATGGGCACTTGGGTTGTTTCCACATTTTTGCAATTGTGAATTGTGCTGCTATAAACATTCAAATGTAGATGT
>CAUYRT010093113.1:0-50472 GCA_963574885.1 Lepilemur ruficaudatus | reverse complement strand
TAAATGCAGCGAAATGTGGAGGGGAGGGGCTACCATGTACTGGTCATTGTACTTAATGCTGGGCAAGTAACGGGGATGATTCTAACATGGTTCTTGCCCTCCAAGAGCTCATCGTTTAATGAATGAGATAAGCACATACTTCTATCATAAAGCAGTCTCTGAATTACTGCAATAATAGATGTGGTCACAAAGTGCTACCAGAATGTAGAGGAAGAAAAATTTATTCCAATTGGCAGATTCTCAGAAGTCTTCTTGGAAGATTGTAGCCTACACAAAATTTCAACCCAGTTCAACCTAGGAATCTGTCCAAGACCCAGCTGTGAACACAGCTTAATCGAAGGCCAAGTCCAAAAGCTGTATTTCTGCAACTAAGAGACCTGGTCCAAGGCATATTAGGACCACAGCTACCTGGGTAGAATGGGGGCTGGGAAAACTGAGCAAGCTTTAGGAGTCTAATCGCAGGCTGTGACCTCTACTTTGGGGAAATAGGGTGTCTCTGTCACTCTCCCTCCAGCTCTCACCTTTGGGATCAAGCCAGCAGGTTCCATTATCTCTGTGAAATGTTCAGAGCTACACGTGTGCCTTCACTGTGCTCTGCCATGCCTGACTCAGAGCTATGGAGGCAGACACAGAGCGTCACCAGCCAGGCTCTGTTTTCACAGCGGCTGACTTGGGAGCTGGTGCTTGAAATTCTCCCAGTACATCTCCCCCATTCTTTGAGCCTCTTGGCAAATTTGTGTCTCACTTGGACAAAAGTGCATCACTATCAGCCCTCAGTGTTGTGGGTGTCCTGAGACTGTGGTTCTCGGGGAAAGCACTGCTTACTTTCCCAGGGCTTGGCTTTCTAAAAGAGCCTTGGGTTGCTCCTCTTGCATGGATTGATTCTTCCTCCAGTCCTTCATACAAAGACAATCTTCTGGGGTCTCAGGGGAGGGGGTTCAGGAGCAGGGCTGCTGGTCCTATGCTACCTGAGTAGCTCTCATCTTGCTCTGGGACTCAGATAGCCTCCCCCATGGTCTTGAAGGTGGCTCCCCCAGGCTAGCTGTAAACTCCCTGAATTACTGTGATTCCTGTGGAGGGAAATCCAAACATCCTTCCTTATGTCTAAGTATTCTTTTCCAGTCTTCAGCTGGTGGCCTGAGACACGACTGCGCCGTGGCTGGTTCTAGATGCCCTGGGTGACAACGCTCTAATTAAACAGGCTTAGGAAGCATGGCGTAGCTCTCTGACAGCTCCCTGAGGGCCTCAAAGACCCAGTGGCCTGGGCCTGCAGCCCTGGGAGCACTGCTGGGGTTGTTGAAGAGATAGTCCACACTCTCTCTTGAATTCCTCTGAGCTAGGGGGAAGGCTCGGGCTCTTGTATTACATCATGCTTCATCAAGATACTTTTCTCCTAAGCTAACACGTGTGTCTGGCTGGCCAGGCTAGCAAGAGCAGCTGAAGCTAACCCCCACTGGGCACAAAGGCTGGTTGGGACCCAGCCGTGTGGCAAGGATAGGACCCCTACAAGTGTCACTCGGGGATCCTGCGGGCTGGGCACAAGGAGCTGTGGGACCTCACAGGAGTGAGAGGCACTTTTGAGTAGCCTTTGCTACTTGGGACATGGAAAGACTGGGTCACCAGGGCTTCCATCTGCTACCCCCCACGTCACGGTTCATCAGAATCCCACAGCAAGGCTCGAGACTGACAGAACGTCCAACACTCCAGGGCAGAGTTGTTCAGCATCAGGGCCCCCCCTCGCAGCTGACTGAGTGTCTCTCTTTCTTAAGTTGATCTGCCCAGAGAAGGTGGCACACCAAGTCACAGTTGGCAACCAGTCAACCATTTCTGCAAAGGAGGAGTTTTGTCAGAGTCTTCTGGACTTGGAGTTACCTGTTCATCCCTTGAGGAGAAGAGGGACTGAGAAGCAGAGAGCAAGCCGTTGGTCTGAGGTCTCGCTTGGAGGAGGTTACGCTAGGGGAAGAGTGTGGAGACAGTTCTCTTGCTGCCCCAGTAAGCTGGTTGAGGCTAGGACATACCCCGAGCGGCAGCGTGAGTGGAGACGCTGTCAGCAGCAGAGCAGGGACATGACTCTTGTTTCACACTCAGCCGGGACTGAATGTGTCCCTCCCATGCGCCTGCCGCGGTGCCGCACGCCATGCATCCACAAGCTTCAGCCACCGAGTCCTCACGACAAAGCTGTAACTTACAAGCTATTCATGCAATTTTTATGCCTGTGGAAAAAGACTCGTGAGGTAAAGTAGCTGTTGCCTCCCTCCCCCACCAAAGTGTACAGCTAGCGAGTGAGAAATACATGCACGCCCACATTTTTTAGAAAGATTCACATTTGCTCCAACTGTAGATGGTGACTTGGTGGGCTACATGTATTTTCCAAAAAATTTATGGTCTGTTTTCAAGGTGAAAGCTGAGCACTAGGAGTGCGGACTCAGCTGCTTCCCGGGAGCACAGAGCAGGCGCCTTCTTCCTGCCTGTTCCATGAGGTATCAGAATCTGCCCTGTGCACCGGGGCCGTGGGATCCCCAGCTAGCAGCTGAGGGGTACACAAATAAATATCCTGTTCAGAGCCTGGCCTTGGCAAAGACCTCTGAGCATCTCGACAAAGAGGGTCTAAGGGTGAGGGTAAGCACCAGGAATGGTTTGGGCAGGTTATTCCAGAAGTATGGCAGGAATCGATCACGGCCGCAGGGTAATTCCAGGCAGTGGGTCATTCCCCGAGATTGTACTGATAAGCGGTCAGGTCATTTGTACCAAGAACCTCGCCAACCTCTGTGGGGCACAGGAAATAGGATCCAGCCATGGAGGGCAAGAATGTAGCATCATCAGACCCCCACCATTGAGCTTCACCTTAGGATTCCAGTTCCAGAGAGTTCTGGGTTATGAACGAGAGACTCGAAGCAGACGTGACTTTCACAGGGCAAAGGATACTTCTGTGGGAGGAAATAAAAGGACCATGAGCAGGTGACCAAATATCCCTATTTTCTTGGGACAATCCCAGTATACACCTTTTGTTCTAGGTAATTATTAATAGTAGCACATTTTCATTCTCAAAAGTGTCCCAGTTTGGGAAATACATTATGTGGCCTTCCTAATGATGGCCCAACAGACTTTGTGTTAAGGAAGGGTGGGTCTCAGCTAAGGGGGTCCTTCAGCCAAAGGTCTGTGAGGCTCTGTGTGATTAACCCCTTCCCACCACTCTCCACTCAGCCCAGGTCACTCCTCCAACACTCCTTCCTGCCTCAGTGCCTTTGCACTACGGTTCACCATGCTGGAATGTTCTAACAAGGCTCCTTCTCATCATTCCTTAACTGTCACCTTCCCACAGAGGCTGTCTCCAGCCACCTTATTAAAAAGAGCAATCCTTCACTTTTAATTTTCTTCATACTCCTTTTCATAAGTGTATTAGTCAGCTTTAGCTGCGGCATCAACAACCCCCAAATCCCAGTGGCTTGCAACAATAAATATTTATTTCTCTCTCACATTCCAGGAGGGCTGTAAGTCAGGTGCAGCTCTGCAGGGTTCTGCTGGGCTCCTCATGGCTCTCAATCTCAGACCCAGGCTGAACCACCAGCCTGTGCCTGGGCACGTTCTCATGGCAGAAGGCAAAAGCTCCAGGGGACAGAGCCAAACCACCCAAGCACGTTTAAAGCCTCTGCTTGGAAATGCCTATGTCATGTCCACTCACAATTCCATGGGCCAAAGCTAATCACAAGGCCAAGCCCAAAGTCAACAGGGGTAGGCAAGAGGGCTCCACCTAGCGGGGTGTATAGCAAAGGCAGGGAGGGAACTGATGATTGTGAACAATTCCTATAACCTACCACAATAAATGATGCTTATTTTATTTGTTGATTGTCTGGAAGCCTCACTGGACTATAAACTCTCTGAGGGTAGACCTATTTACCTCTTGTTCACTGTTGCATCTTCAGTGCCAATCATATAGCAAATTCCTAGCAATTATGGGTTTCCTATTTTTGTTATCATTAGTAGCATTAGTATTGGTGCTATTATATATAGACAAGGCCAACATGGTAGGGGTGGGAGAGGATTTGATTTGGAAGATGCTTGGCCACCCAGGGCCAATTAGCAACAGAATTTTCTTCTACAGCCCTCGAGCTGGTGGAGTTGCAACCAGGGGTGGCTGAGGCACTGGGCGGGGGTTGTCTGATATACAGGCTCTGTGACTACAGCTAGGAAGGATAAGTAGGGGAGTGGGAGGGACACACATCACCCCACAGAAATGATGCTGAAACATAGTTTTGCAGGTGGACAGGAGGAGAGAACATTCTAGAAAAAGAAAGTTGCCTGAGCAAAAGTACCAACATGGGGTTAGCCTTGCACATTTGTAGAGCTGCAAGTAGTCTGATCTGACTGGAATGTAGGGTGCAGTGGCGGGCGTGGGAAAATCAAAATAGAAGAGATTGGCAAGGGCCTTAGGTCACTGAAAGTCTTTTGTGCCCCTTTGAGGAGTCTAGACTGTATCCTTTGCACAGCGGGGAGGATGTAACAGCACAGGAATTTGTGATTTTCAAAACTGACCCTGGAGCCAATATGGAGGATGGAAGCAAAAGAAGTGAGATTTCAAGTAGGCGGCCAGGTAGACCGTGGCAGTGGGAAGAGGACCTCCACTTGATAAGGATGTGAGGCTGTGACAAGTACAAGAGATACCGAAGAGATAGAAGTAACAGACGTTCCTTCCTGATTGGCTATGAGAGTGAGGGAGAAAGAGTTGATGTATTTTGCTTAGGCAACTGGGTGTTGTCACTCATGGAGATAAGGAATGAAGGAGGCTTAGGAAAACAGATAAAGAGTTCAATTTTGGGCATGCTTCAGGGCGCCAGGGGGATCTCCAGTGCAGACGTACATCAGACAGCTCTGCATCAAGTCAGCAGCGCAGCGGGCGTGTGTGGAGGTCTGGGCTACCAGGACTTACTTGGGAGGCAGTGGGACAGAGGGAGTGGCGAGCGGGCCTCAGCCAAGCCCACACCTGGCTGATGGCAGGGTTGAATCATTTGTTGACGCCAGGGAACATTGTAGGTCCTAGAGAACCTGGGAAGAAGACCAGGAGTTTGGTTTTGGACGTATTTAGTTGAAGCTGCTGTGTGTTAAGTACAGACTCCTTCTCATGATCTAAGAGACCTTTGCTTTTCAGTGTATCTCGTGTCCCTTGCTCCGTCCATTACCATGCTTCTGCCACGCTGGCCTCCATTCTGTCCCTCACATACACCAAGCCCAGTCCCACCCCTGGGCCTTTGCACTTGCAATTCTTCCTGCTTGGAGTCATCGTCCCTTGGGATGGCTGGCTCCTTATCATGTGGCCCCAGTCCAAAGGCCACCTCCTCAGACCAGCCATCTCTGGCCCCTTTATTGAAAGTAGCCCACTCTTGCTTCATTCACTCTTTTTCCTTCGCCCAGTCTTACTTTCCTTGTCACTTATTAGAATGTAAACTTCATGGGGGCTGTGGACTTCCTTGCCCATCTTGGGGGCTGCTCATCCCATATGTAGAGCAGTGAGTGGCACACAGCAGGTGCTCCTTCAGTGCTCAAGCTAGGTGGAGAAAATTCAGAGACTGCTGCATCCACAGGTCTGGAGCTGGGAGGAGAGGTCTGTCCTGGAGGTCTCCATTTAGGAGTCTTGCGTGGGGTGGGGTGCCCTAAAGAGATCAGGCAGGTGAGAAGATGACCCTGAACTAGACCCGTTCATATCTCAAAATGTAAAAGGTAGAAGAGGAAAGCTTTCACATGACTGCCAAGGGACAGTCAGCTAGAGGTGGAAAACCTGGAGGGAGTGTCACGGAAGACAGAATGGAAGTGTTTCAGGAATGAGAGGGGGCTAGCTCTGTTGCATCCCCTGCTAATTTGTCTCAGGACACCAGTGCCCGAATTCTACCTACCTAGGAGGTGGAGATTGGACAGAAAAAGAACTGCAAAAACTTGAGCACAATTCGTGGCTGTTGGACTGGGTTACATCTGTGTGCTCAGGAAATACACAGCCAGTATTGTCTGTTTATTCTTGGAGCTCCTTTTGGAATATGTGTGAGTTTCCAGAAGGTATCCTCAGTATTCTCCTTAGAGAGGAAGTTAACTTAATATTGTTTCTGTTAATGATGAGCCCTGCCCGGTGACTAGCTTCACCCCTGACACAGGTGACCTTGAGAACCTCATACAGCCGCCTTGGGACCGATGAAGTTAAATAACTCTCACCAAGCTCCAGTGCCAAAGATGACATTAAGATACCTGAGAAGAAATTCAACATACCCTAAGCTTCTGAGCAGAAAGAAATTTAAGGGTGGGTTTGTAAAAGGCTCTGCTTCCAGCTCAGCTATAACATTAATCAGCAGAGCTGCCTCAGTTTACTGACCCAGAGACATGCAATAAAGCCAGAACAATCTGATTGGGCCACTTCTGCTTGAGTGAGCATTGCTGGAGGAAAATCGCCCAACCAGTCAAATTGGCCCTGCTGTAAATGCACGGCCACCAATCTCAATCAGGCCTGCAACGGCGCCTGGCAATCCATCTGCGTTTCTCCAGTCAGCCGCTCTCCACCTTTCCATGGAAACCATCCCAAGCTTTCTCCACTCTCCTTGAACTCTCGAACAGCCCCCTCCTCTCCCCTTGTTCTCAAGAATGACCTTGCCTCCCACCTCACAGGCAATGCCCTCAACTTCCTGACACTAAAGGCACCAACCTGCAGACCCGTACCCATCCTCACACGTCCTTCCTGCATTTTATAACAGAGAGGTGGCCAATCTTCTCTCTCATTAAACACCAATCCCCCTTAGATTACACATTAAGAAAGAAAAATTTACCATACCCCCATTTAGGCTTTCGATCAGGAACCTTCAAACACCTTTAACATCACAGTGAGAAATGCATTTTGATATTGCAACGCAGTGCACACTTGCAGGAAATTGAAACATGCATTTCACAAATGTATGTTTACTGCCTTTAGTTAGCTCAGATACTTTCCATTCTCTTCCTTTTCTAGTTTTGTTTAGTTTTGTTTTGTTTTTTAACATGCAACTCGTGACCCACCATGTCGGTTTTATGGCCAGTCGCTGATGGGTTGCAGCCCATTGCTTCGTACCTTTTGCTATAGATCCTCCTCCGCCTCTCGCCTCTCGAGAACCTCATGCTTCGTGTAATTCATCCTCCTTCTGTCTTTTCAGCCACTCCCTTTCTGCCAGTTGCTTGCCATCAATACTGAAATTTTCTCAGGCCTCTCTCATCTTAAACAAAAAAAAAAGCGTCTTTCTTCACACTTGACATCCAAACTTCTTTGGCAGATGTCTGTCTAGCCTCGCAGCATCCATTCTCCACCTCCCAGGCACCTGTCACCCCTACTCCATTCCGACTTCTCTGTCCACCGCACCTCTGCATCTGCTCTCACGGAGCCATCCAGGAAGCTCCTTGTTGCTGAAACCTGATGGATCTTTTTCAGCCCAGATGACACATGACGCTCATGGTTTTTCAAAACAGATGGCCCCTCCTCCTTCAGGAAACCCTCTGTCCTTGTCTGTATGACACCCTCTCCTGTTTTCCCTCCCACTTCTTAACTGCATGGTCTGTCTGCCCAGCCAGCTTCTCTCCTTTCCCTTGAAAATTTCCTATCTTTTTTTTCTTTGACAAGTTGATAGCTCTGTTGTTTCCCATTTTTTTTTATAATAATATTGTACCTTTTTCCACATCTTTATTGACCAACTTTATTTATTCTTTTGTTAGTTGCCTCTTCATTTCCTTGGCCAATATTTCTATTTTGAGTGTTTATCTTCTTATCAAATTACAGTTCTTTATATAGTGTGCCTAGTAAATATTTAACTGTAATAATTTGCAAATATTTTCTCTCCATTTGTTCCTCACTATTTAACTTTTGTTTATGGTGATTTTTGAAATCCAAAAGTTTTCCATTTCTGTAGTTTAAGATATTGTTTCCCTTATGATTTCTAATTTTGGTATAATGCTAAGAAAGTCCTTCCCCACCTCTGAGATTTTACAAATATTCCTTATATTTTCTTCTAGTACTTCTCTAGTACGTGGAGTGAGTGGCTCTAATTTTTTCAGCAACTGGTTAGCCATTCATCCTAGCATCATGTACTGATCAATCAAATCTCCCCCTGCTAATTTGAAAAGCCCCGTTTATCATGTAAAATTCTTATATTCCTGTGTCCATTTCTAGGGTTTCTTTTTCAGTTCCATTGATCTCTCGTTTGGAGTCAATACAATACAGATTGTGTTATTGCAGCTCTATAATATATTTTAATATTTAATATCTGAGTTGGCAAGCCTTCCCTCCACTGGGAGGAAGCAGATGTCATGGTTGAGAGCCTGGGCTCTGGAACCAGCCTGACTGGTTCATTATCCCAGCCCCATCCCTTACAGGCTATGTGACTGGAGCACCTGGACTCAGCTTCTGCCTCTGTAAAATGGGTTAATAATAATACCCACCTGGGAGGGCTGCTGTGAGGGTTAATAAGTTAAGACATGAGACGCTCTTAGAATGCCAACTAGCAGCTCATATGCTATTATCCCGTATCTATCTCAAGGAGAGCTTGGCTATTTGTAGCTATTTATTTCCAACAGATGGATCTTAATGGTTTTAAGTTCCAGGGGGAAAAAAGTGGTATGGATCTTACCTGGAATTGCATTAACTTTGACCATGATTTGAGGATAACTGTCATCTTAGCAATATGACTCTTTTTATCCGGGAACATAGTTGGTCTCTCCATTTTTAAATTTTCTATCAGTAAAGTTTTGTTTTTTTGTTATGTAGGTCATGTTTGTTTATTGTTTTAGGACTGAATTCAATTTGCTAACACATTGTATATAGGATTGTTTTTTACACTGTAGGCATGTCAATGTGTGGGTATATATGTGTATTATATATGCTATCATTATGGGAGTATTTTTATCAAGATTGTAATGGACATACATGTCTATGGACATGTATCTTCTATAGTTTCATTTCTTAAGTATACTAATCAGAAATTTCTCTCTTATTGGTCCCTGCAAAAGCCAGTTATTTTTTCTGCTTTCTAATTTTATTCTCCCTTCTCTTCTTCATTTTGTTCAATTATTTCCTTTGTAACATTTTAAGTGTAAACACTCATTTCACTCATTTTCTTTGTTATTTAATAATGAATAAGGCTACGAATTTTCTCCTTACTACACCTGTGGCCTAGTAACGTCATCATTATAATTAGTCCATCTTGACAGCTTTTGTTTCCTCATTGAACTCAGGAACTTATTTAAGAAAGAGTTTTATGAAATTTTAAGTGATTATGGATTTTTCTTTGTTCTTTTATTATTAATTTCTAATTTCTTTGTACTGTAAACAGGAAAGGTGGCCTAACAGGTTTTGCTTTGTGGCGGAATTTATGGGGATTTTCTTATAGCCTAATGTAAGGTCGGTTTTTGTAACACTCCATGGGCACCTGTAAAGAAAGTTGTGTTCCTTGTTTAAAGACTACAGTGCTTCGTATAACACATACACACTCGTAGTAGTTTTCAAATTCTCTTTGTCTTTACTTACTTTTTGGCTTCAGGTTAATATATTATATTTTTGTCCCTTTTAGTGCTTCGGGGCGTAAAGTATCATAACTGTCGTGTCTTCATTTTGGAATGTGCCCATCAACCATGTTTTGAATATCATCTTTGGATTTTGTTTTAGGTCTCTGTCAGGATTAGTGAAGACTCTCTTTGTCAGTCCCCAAGAAATTGAATTACCATTTTGAAAGTAATGAAGCCAGCAGTGACAATACCAAAAGACAAAAACAAAGTAGAAAGAGGTTTTTTAAATCCTTGTTATTTTCTACTCAAGATCATATTGAATAATAATCCAATATTATGCAATATTATCTCTTAATCTGGATAATTGAGAGTGATGAGATCCAATGACAACTTTTTTTAGGGGGTGGGAGGGGCCCCTCACTTGAGACACTGAGAAGCAAGCTCCTCCTGTGTTAGAACATTACGATGTAAAGTGGGAAAGTGCCTGCATAGTTCTCCAGAGCCGGAGACATTTGTAGGGCAACACACACTTCCTTTCCCTGCCCTGTTGCAGCTGTGTGAGTGCTGTCTTGAGATGGAAGACAGAGCTTGGTGGGGCCACATTCTTGTTCCAGCAGTGTCAGTTTGTCAGCCCCATCTCTTTCCAGGTACAAAAAAGAAAAAATGTCTCTTGGTAGCTGTCCAGAAGGCTCTTGGCCTGAAAAAAGGAGCATCCAAGAGTCAGATATAATGTTATAATATCCAAGAGTCTGATATTAATATTAAAACTCCTTTTTCTTTCTTGTTCACATTTGTCTCCACCAGTAATTCTCAAACCCTGGCTGCACTCTGGGATCCCTGAGATCATCTAGGGAGCTTTTAAACAGAATCTTTGGGACCTGGGCATTAGTAAATTTTACATTCTTCTAATGTCGAGCCTGAGCTATCTTGCCTCATTCCTTGGCTTTGGACTCCTCAGAGTCACTTTGTTTTAGCTGTGTGTCTGGTCCCAGAGTGAGGGCTACATGTGACTACAAGGTTAACGTGTATACATTTATTGTCATAAATGACGTTTGGGGTTTTTATTTCCTAGCATCTTAACTTGCAGTCTCCCCCTCCGTTTATACTTCCTTGTTGTTTCCTTTGAATTTCTTTTTTTCTCTAAATTGACTGCTTTGCTTTTTTCCCTTTGGTAATTTTGAAGATAAGCTATTTCATATTCTATTACTAATTACACCTAACAGTTTTAAAAACATGCTCCAACCTATATGTCTAAAATTAACCACAGAAACTATAAAACAGAATTTCTTGCAAGATGAGACAATTAGCATATTTCCTTGCTCCAACTTTACTGTTTATATCAGTATAATCTGGAATATGTTACCCTGTGGTTTGGGCAGGAGTAATATATCTTTTCTTCCAAGGAATATTTGTTACACTTGCATTCTATTTTATAAGTATGTTTATAGCAATTATTTGAATTCATTATTATATTGGTTTATTTGCTTATTGCCAATCTATTTTTTTTTTACTTTTTATTAACCACAATTGACCGATACTTCAATTCTTCATTTTGATTCATCTCTTGGTTGGATAGAAAGCATCTTTGAGTGGTGTTTTATAAATGTTATGTGACTAGCATATTTTTTGAGGCCTTTGATATGTAAGAGCAGCTTTCTATTTTCTTTGGTGTTTACCGACATGGCTGGGTCACACCCTTTTCTACTCTAAATTATTTAGAGGCACTGTGTCTAAGAGAAATGCATCAAAGGTCATGGCATAGTATTTTACCCTGTTTTCCAGAACTGACACAGGTGTCCACCTATATTTATAGACTTTGGTCCATTTTCTTGGTTAAGGTTTGAAGTGGGATGGGTTTGTGAGGCCCATGGGTTCATGTCACCATCTTTTCAGATGGTATCAACGGTTAGATACTCATTGATTAATTCAGCAAATATTGGTTGATCACCAGCAACATGCCAGGCATTGTGGGAGCCACTGGGCCTCAGCCCAGATTTCTGCTCTCATGGAATATCCGTGCACATGCTGGGGAGAGGGAGGGACTGACCATAAACAACTGAACATGTGAGCAAGATAAGTTTAGAGAATAATAAGCACAGCTATCAAATATAGCTGCTCGAATTCCACAGTGGTGACCCTGGAGCTTTACAATAAGGAGACCCTGGAGAAAGTCTGGAGAGAAAAAAGAATAGAGGGACAGAGTGGTGAAGAGGGCGCCAGGGGCTCGGGCATTATTAATCAGATTCCCCTCTGCAGCAAATCCATCCATTCATATGCTTACGACACCCCGATCATCTTCCCTGTGAAACTGTAGCACTTTTCTTTGCCTTCAGTCTGCCTTGGGCTTACTCTGCAGGCCGAGAGCTTTTGCATTTGCCCTTCTGTCTTTAAGGTATTTGCCTTTGGGTTTTGATCCCGATTATTTGCATTATTCTCCCAGCTGGACTCCCACAAAGCTGGAGACCGGATGGCCGAGTGTGACATCCTTGGCCAGCCTAGGGCCCACCCACTTCAGTGGTGACATAAGGCTTGGGGTGGGCAGGTCTTCAGCAGATTCAAGGGCACCCCCAGCAGGCCCAGTGGGCAGTACAGTTCTCGCCCAGGAGACCGTGTTGAGGGGTGGCTGAGAGCTTAGTCCCTGGAGTCAAACTGCATAGATTTGAATTTGGCACTACCATCTACTGGCCGTGTGACCCTAGCAAGTTACTTGCCCTCTGTGTGCCTCAGTGTCTTCATCTTTCAATGGGGTTAATAACAGTACCTACCGCACAGTGTCACAGTGACAGCTAAATTGAGTAATTGGCGAAAGCACTTAGAATGGTGCCTACATTAAGTAGACCCTTGATAATACATAATAATCATTGCTATTAACTCTATCTCGCATTGCCAAAGAGCTTTTTCATGTCCTTCTCTCCCCTTGGCTCAGATTCTTTCTTTACTTAAAACATACGGGGATTATGGGGAGGAGATTGAATGTGTCTTAGGCGCCGGCTCACTTTGCTGAATTTCAAAGGAGGGCTTTTTCAGTTGCAGGTTGGAAAACAAATACCTCGAGTTAAAAAGGGGAACATGGGTGGAGTCAGGGGGAGTCAGGAAGAAAGTCACCCCAAGGAATCACCAGTCCCTTTGTTTCGTGTGGTTCTGTTCTTTGCCAATCATGATTCTGTTATGTTTCATCTTAGCTTCATTATAATTAGTAAGTCAAATATTGCGCTCACCTAAACATCAATATCATTAACACCAAACATCAGTATACATGTTATAAAGGGACTCATGTTTATCCATGTTTGTTTTTATCTTCTCTGTACTTTTGTATATTGAAACATGTTGAGAATGAACCTATCTCATTTTTGCAGTCAGAAAAATTAGATGTTAATTCATTTTGAAAACATCTCACCCAGAAACCTACCACCTTAATACAGTTTTTATTCGGGGGCTCATGTCCAGTCTTCATCTATATATAAACAAATATTTAATAGCTATAATCAGAAGCACACATATAATTTTATGATCTACTGCTTTACTTAAAAAGATGTTTAACACTCTTTCTACAGGGTCATATTTATCACTTTAATGAGTGCGCTCAAACTGTATCACATTAAAGGCTATAATTTACCTCACATTATTAGGCTGACATATAGTTTGTTCGCATTTTTTTCTCCATAATACAATTATGTCACTGTACACATCTTTGCCCAGGCGGCTCTTTTTCTTCTGAATTAATTCCTAGAGATTACTGAGTCAAAGTGTTTGAATACTTCCGTGGATCTTGATAAAAACTCATATACTCCCTTCAGAAAGCATTACATCAACTTTACTCCGCAACTGGAAATAAATGCATGTGTGAGTTTCCGTGAAGCCCCAACAATGTGGGTTTTATAGTTTTTCTTTATTTTTTCCTAGTGTTACCGTATTAATTCTATTTTCTCCCATGTGAATCCTCTAAGCATCATCTCAGTGATGTTCTTATGTAATTATAAGAGCTGTAGTTTGATACTGATATTGTTTGTATTTTCCCTGCATCATAGTTGTTGGCAAATATTTTTTTTTCATTCTGTTACTTTCCTTTCTAACTTTGGTTAAGTATTTGTTTGTTTTTCCATTCATAGTACTTTTCTTGCCTCATCCTTGTTTCAGGCTCTATTAGGAATTGTTATGAAAAGGGTTTAAAATGAGGATTTTCACAAGGGTGGATCCTTAGGGTGAACAAAGTAGGGAGAGGTCACAGGACTGGGCAGGGCATCACAGTGGGATGCTGTCACCTCCCTCCCCCAGTTGTCTCAGAAACCGTGATCTCTGAATGACGGTGCTCCCGGCACCTCCTTAGCACAGTGGGTAGCTTGGGGTGGTCAGAATCCCCTTGGCACACCCATCATTTCCCCATCAAAAACATTTAAAGGAGAGAAATGGACCTGGACTGTCTCCACCCTGGTTACCCCCTGGGGAATGACCACCATGGTGTCATTAAGCAGAGTCTTTTCCTCCTGCTGCACACCAAGCTGAGAGAGGCGGGGAACTGTGACTCCACACTTAGGCTTGAGTGGTGGTTTTCCCCACCCAAGGGGCACAGCGCATGCAGACCCTGCCTGGGTGAGCGTGCTGACCACAGTAACGGACCAACGTCGCCACGCCCACCCTTTGCCAAAGGGCCCCCCAGTCCTAAGGCCAGCATGAAGCCCAGCATGCCTCCCGCTAGAGCTCAGAGCCCGGCCGGTCCAGCCCAGCCCTGTGCAGCCTGCCCTTTCTGTTGTTCTCTAGACTAAGAAGTGCCCCCACCAGCCCTCAGTGGCCCCGGCAGAATGGTGATGATGTCACTGACCTCCCCTGCTCTTCTCTTGCAGTTTCCTGCTTCTTCAACTTCACCAGCCCGTCTGGGATCGTCCTGTCTCCCAACTACCCAGAGGACTACGGCAACCACCTCCACTGCGTCTGGCTCATCCTGGCCAGGCCCGAGAGCCGCATCCACCTGGCCTTCAATGACATTGACGTGGAGCCTCAGTTTGATTTCCTGGTCATCAAGGATGGGGCCACTGCCGAGGCCCCGGTCCTGGGCACCTTCTCAGGAAACCAGCTCCCCTCCTCCATCACAAGCAGCGGCCACGTGGCCCGTCTCGAGTTCCAAACTGACCACTCCACGGGGAAGAGGGGCTTCAACATCACCTTCACCAGTGAGTCCTCTCTTTGTCGCCAGCAGGCCATCCCTCTGAGTGTCTGCCTCCCGGGATGACCCAGGGTGCTCCCACGGAGGACAGTGGGTTCCCAGGGCATCTCTGGGCTGCGATGCCAGGCACAGAGCTCCCAGCATGACCAGGAAAAAGCATAAAGTGCTGGTTGCTAAGCGGGGTGCTCTCTCCTGGGAGTCACTCTGTTTAGAGCATTTATGTCCCATGGGTGTAATGTATAAGGTAAAAGGAGCCAGGAACCTCATTTTCCCCTCCCACTCTCCCCCTCCTAGAAGGCCCTGCCAGAACCAGAAAGGGCCCAGGGGCAAGAAAGCCTCTGTCATTCTCTCGGTAGTTCTCCTGAGCCCTGGTTCCCTGTCTGGGCGGCTCCCTAGTCCCTGTGTCAAATCAGAAGCAAAGGTCCGGGGCCATGTTTCTGTTCGGCTCCGAGGCTTACTGGAGCCACCTCTCGGGGCGTTCCCTCATAGCCCCTCAGGGCCACCATCAGAAGGTTGTCACCTCCAGCCTCCATCCCAGGCCCCTTCTCTAGAAGCAGCCCGAAGCTCAGCAGTGATTATTTTTATTTCTGTATGTCGTGGTTACAGTGGGGGTGGGGGCAGGGACAGAAGCTTAGAGACTGCAAATAACAAGCCACCAAAGACAGCAAGCAGTGGTTATCAGGCCACAAGAAGCTATAAATCCAGTGAACTTGGCCGATGACTAGTAGTCGGAGGGTGCTGGAGCTGGGTCTACCTGACCAACTAACCAGATCCTTTCTCAGCGGCTGCTTGTGAAGGGCGAGTCCGGGCTGCAAGCTCTGTCCCACGCCACAGACACACGCACAGAGCTCGTCCCTCTGGTGCTCTTTGACAGGCCTGAGCTCCCCCAGCCCCATGCCCACCCTGGGTAGAGAGGACTTGTCCCACCTGTCCTTGGGGCCCAGTAGAGCTGAAGACAGGAGGTACTACATGGGACCCCAGATTCCAAGGGCCCAGCCAGGCTAAAACCCACTCCCCACCCCACCCTTCTTCAGGACACTCGACTTACTAGAAACCATTGACCTTTTCAAGGTATGTCTTCTGCAGGGGACTCCTGTCTCCGCCATCTGTGGGCAGGAAGCAGTAGAGCTAAAGCCCAGTGCTGTCTTTCCCAGTCTTCCGGGTCCCGTGCTGACAGTACCAGGGTTTGGCTGGTCTGTCCACCCACCTGCTTTCCCCACGAGACCATGAGCTCTGGAAAGGAGTGTCACTTACCTTACCATCGCTTCAGCCCAGCGCAGGGCCTGGGGTGTGGTCAGGACCAGCAAGTGTTTATTGAACGGAAGGACCCAAGAATGACGAGATGCTCTTTCCTGCCCTGGCAGGATTGGGAAGAACAGGCGTGAGAGGTGTCCCAGGGGAGCCCCCTTATCCAGGGTGGTGAGAGCTGAGGACTGTGGACCTTGAGGAGGAACTTGGGGCAAACAGATACTCAGTCTCTGAGGCAAATCAAATCCTAGTGACCCCGCCCTCACTTCCAGGACAAATGCTGAGTCCTTGGGAGGAGGAGGCCACAGGTGGCCCAGAGGGTGAGCCTCACTCAAGGGCAGTGGACTAACCTGGGGATCAAGCTCTTACCAGCATCTCTCTCCGAAGTTTCTTTACCATGGTAAAAGTGACACACAGCCAGAACATGGAGCAGGTCAAAGAAGACATGCTAATTTCCACCCAAAATCCCCCCAGCCAGAAATGATTCTTGCCAACATTTGGTAAACACTACTATAGATATCAGACATTTTTCTAGGCATTTATATAGACGGACAGTTGGATGCATAGATAGAAATAATTTTTTAAAATCTGGGCTCCATCCTAGGCCTGCTGGGTCAGAATCTCTAAGGGGACGAGGCCCCAGACTCTACATTTTCACAGGATTCTGAGGTGATTTTGGTACAGCCAGTGAACAGTAGTCCTCGGATAAGCTGTGGGAACTGGTGTATCTCCCTGCAGGACGCTAATCTCCTCCCACATCCCAACTGGTGGCATCGAGGCTGAGCTTGAACTTGCCCAGTGTCAGGGAGCTCACCTCCCAGACAGCTTCCTCCGTGGCTAGGGAGCACTCCATCTGTTCCCCTGTGTCCTTGTCACAAGGATCAGTGGTCCTGTTTCCAGCCCCAGTGCTCCTGGGAATAACCCCAATCCTTCTTCCACATGGGGCATAAGGGACAATGATGACAGATGATGCCTTTACTGGCACCTACTGTGTACTAAACCCTGTGCTGAACACCCTAGAGTCATCACCTGTAGCCTCACAACAAAAGCTCTGTAAGCCAAGATCTGTCCCTTTTCACACGCCAGGAACTGAGGTTTGAGAAGGCACATAGGTGGAAGTGGGCAGGATTTAAATCCTTGACTCAGAGCTTTTGCTCCCAGATGTTGAAAATAGCTCCATATCCCTGCTATGTATGTTCACACGTGTGCCTGCACATGCACATGTGTATGCATACATATGTGTGTGGATTTGTGCATATATGTGTGTGTGACTGATGGGGTTTTGGACAGAAAACACCTAGACTCCTGGGTGCCAGGCACCACTTTCCTTCCCACCCTATATTTCTAAATGTCGGGGCAACTTCACAGTCACAGTTCCTAAGCGAGAAAGGTTGGGAGACTGAAATCTGGGCTGACATAGACTTTCAGAGGGACAGGTGTTGGGGACTGAGCCGAGGCCCTATGTGGGATCATGACAGTCATCTCCATGTCAGAGGCTCCCGCAGTTCATCTGCAGGAGGAAGGACCACCAGGCTTGCAGACCTCTTGACTCCAGCAAGATCCAGCAGCCTCCAGGAATTTCAGAGGCCTGGAAGTTTTAAAGTGGCACATGCCCATGAAGCCATGGAGCGTGGTCTGTGCTGGAAAGTCGCCATCCTCACCATAGCAGGGATGCAAACAGGGCCTGGCTTCAGAGACATGTAGCCTGAGAACTGTGGCACCCCAGACGGAGGAAAGCGGGGAATGGATTTGGTGGAGGCAGAGCAGGAAGGGTGTCTTTCCATGCGGGGAGGGGAGCTGCCACTTAATGAGCACTCACTGCCCGTCAGGTGCTGCCCAGACACTTGCCACTCATACTCACATCAACTGTCACTTTGTTTCCATCTCAGAGCGGTCCTGCATGTGAAGTACCGTCTCTGTACCACTGCTCAGGAAACTGAGGCTCAGGAGGATGACATAAGTTGCCCAGCGCCATGTGACGAATAAGAGGCAAAGCACTATTAAATCTGTGGTGCTCTGACTCTCCTTCTCCCGCCTCGCTGCGTGATCACCTGTCTAGGCAGAGTGAGCAGTTCTGGCAACAGGATGGAAAAGAAGGGCATGCCTTTGGACAGGGTTCATTCCAGGGCGCCTCCTTCATGATGCTTAGTGTCTATTAGGGTCACAGGATTTAGAGTCCAGCTCACCTGAAGCATAAATGATCCCATACCTGTCTGAAGGTAAGGAAACATGGAGTGAATTTGACCTTAGGGAGACAGATCAGCTCCTTACCCAGCTTGAGCCTCAGTTTCCCCATTTGTAAAGTAAGGTAATAATATCTGCTTCACAGAATCATTATGTGGTGTGAGTGGGCTCACGTGAGAGAAGCTCGGCTCACCGCCGGATCTGTAGATGGCTGTCCGTTAGAATGCAGTTGGAGCAGGTGCTCGGTAAGGCGAAGATCAAGTTCAACAAGCACCTGCTTAATGCCAGGCCCCAGGTGTCCAGCTCTCCCTGCAGCATGGCGGTTCTTGGGGAAGTGGTGGGGGTCTAGGATTGACCGTCATGATGAAGCTCATTTTCTTCAGGAGTCCTGCACACCAGCTCTGTCTGACCGTGTCCTTGACCCTCATCCGCACAGCCTTCCGACACAACGAGTGCCCGGATCCTGGCGTTCCAGTAAACGGCAAACGGTTTGGTGACAGCCTCCAGCTGGGCAGCTCTATCTCCTTCCTCTGTGACGAAGGCTTCCTGGGGACGCAGGGCTCGGAGACCATCACTTGCATCCTGAAGGAGGGCAGCGTGGTCTGGAACAGCGCCGTGCTGCGGTGTGAAGGTACAAGCCTGCGGGCTGGGGGCGGTGGCTGTCAGCCAGAGAGGCTGGGGGGAGGGACCGAGTGGCCCAACCACGGTGGTCCCTCTCTGTATCCGTCCTTCCTCTTCTGCCACAACCCAGGGCCACCCTCCTGCCCTCACACTAAAATATCAGGGGCTTTATAGGATCACTTCACATAGGAATTTGAATTGTAATCAGAGATTAAAGTGGAGAAATGCTGGCTCTGAACTGTCAGGCATCAAAAACACCTCTTGTTTCAACTGGGAACTCTCAGTGCCACAGCCATTAGGAGCCCTGTCTCCAGCTCCTGCCCGGGGGAGCCTCGGCAGCCCGAAGCAGTGTTGGCAGCACTGTGAGTTTTCAAATCTTTCAAGCCACCTGCCAGTCTTGCCTTCTCCACATGCTAATTCCCCCCAATTCCCTGGGATATCTGCCAGTCTCAGCCTTACTGGACTGCCTGCCATCACCACCCTGCAACTTACCGGCCAAGTCGCCTTGGGCAAATGACTTGACTTCTTTGTGCCTCAGTTGCCCCATCTGTAAAATGCAGATTGCTAATGGGAACCTCCTTGCAGGATTATCATGGGCATGCACAGTTCTTGGAGCAGTGCCTGGCAGAGAGTTAGCACTCTCTAAGGTTGGCTGTTAGCATTAACTTGATTTTAACCATTTCTTTGTTGGACCAATCAGATCAGTGTTCACTCCACTTTGAGGGATCAAGTGGTACATTTCCACCCTTCTGGGTGCCTGACCTGACCAGGACGTGAATAAACTTTACTCTCTGACTTCCAAGATCCCCGCAATGTGGTCCCCACAACCTCATCTGCCATTCTTCCCCAGTGCAGTCAGCACTTTTGGAAATAGGATAAGCTTTGGAGTTAGAGAAACAACATGAAACTCACAGCTTCAGCCCTTCCCAGCTGCGGAAATGATAGCTTTAGGTTAGGCAACTCCCGAGACCTCAGCTCCCTCATTGGCAATAGGGGATAATCTTGCACATCTGGTGGAGCTGTTTGCCGCAGAAACAGGTGACCACACAAAGTGCCCATGCAGAACCCAGTCTGGACTCATCTGGTCTGCGGTCGTTCACCTTCCTACAGGCCAGCCCCCAAGTTTTCCCTTGCATGCATCCATCACCTCTGATTTTGGGGGTTTTCTTTGTGTTGGTTCATCCCTTTGACATCTTCCCTGATGTCTCTAGCCCAGCTGATCTCTTCCTTCTCCTAATCCTGTCCTTCTTCGTGGGCCACCACTGGACCACTCTATTAGACCTTGGTCTTACCATTGTTACATTTTTCTTTACCAGTTCCATGGGCCTCGGTCCTAGGTCCCCACCAAGATTATGGACAGTTCCAGGGCAGAAACTCAAATCCCCATTGCCCCTGAGCCTGCAGAGGCTCAGTCCCAAATGAGCTGACCCCACTGAAGAAGCCTCAGGACTTGGTAACTGCAGATTCCCCCTCTTCACTCCCCGCACTCCTGAATCAGGTGCTCCTCGACCAGAGCTCTGTTGATGCAGGGAAACACTCAAGACCACGTGAAAGAATTTGACCTTTGTTAATGGATCTTCAAGTGGCTCACTATTTCATAAGCAAAGTCCTCATTTTAAAATTAAAATGGTCTTCTTCATTCTGTCCCTGGAGGGGAAAATGCTGTAGGTTCGGGAGCAGTTGGCCCCAGAAGTACGAGGCAGCCTGTTGGAGACCCTGACTCAGCTCTGGGCAGAGCCTGCTGGGTTTTCTCAAAGTGATGGGCATGTGATGCAGCCTCGTTCTCAGGGACCTGAGGAGCAGCGTATCAGAGAGGCTGAGTGAGAGCCAGATGCCACCCACGGTGGCCGAATCCAGCGTTAAAGCCTTAGAGAGAACTGGGCAAAGAAGCCCCCGGGGAACCTGCCCCTCCTTTGGTCCGTGCCATGGGAGAGCATTGCTCTGTAATCAGCATCTTTGTCTTTTCCATTTTTTCTAATTTTGTTTTTGATTAAGTATCTCCACCTTGTGGACAATTAAATGCAGAAGCTAATGGTCTTTTTGAAAATCTTGTAATATATGCTAAGAGCCACTTAGCTTTTGAGAGGCTATAATAGGACAAGGGAGAAGATGGCTTCTCCTAAATTTAGAAAGAAGGATGATCATCTGGCAGATCTAGAGCAGGGGTTGACTAACTTTTTCTTAAAGGGCCAGATAGGAAGTACTTCCGACTCTGGGCCATAAGGTCCTCACTCGACTCTGCTGTCAAAATGGGAAAGCAGCCTTAGACGATACAGAAATGAATGGGGCAGATTTGGCTGGGTGTGTGGTGTAGAGTTTCAAAATCAGTTTGAAATCAGAAATTTCCGAGGAAAGAGCCCCGGGTAGTAAAGGCCACACTACCCAAGAGTGCCTGCCTATCTCCCTGCCACCCACGTGCCTGTCTTCCTTGTCTCTTTAAAGGAAGAACCAAATAATCATACCCCACTATGATAAGTGTCTTACAAGTGTCAACTCATTTCAACCTTGCACGAGTCCTAGGAAATATAGATGTACTTATCACTATTGCACAGAGAGGTTAAGTCACCTGCCCAGCCTCCTCCCAGCTTTTAAGTGATAGAGCGAGAATTCAAATCCGGGCTCTTGGCCACCCTGTTACTGCATTTTTCTTAAATTATATCACTAGAGAGAATATAACTTTCAATACATTTATGAAAACCTTAAAAGCATCTACAAACTGAATGAAAAGCAAGTTTTCTACTTTCCACATTCCAGTAGAAAATTAAAACAAAAGGAAACATATTGCCTATTGCAAAAGACAAAGAAGACAGGACACCACATGGAAGCATCAGCAGTTGATGGCATAAAGCAAAATGACAGTGGTAAGACAAACATATCAGTTACGACAATAAATGTAATTAAACTCCCTATTAAAAGGCAAAGACTCTCAAGCTGAGTTTTTTTGAAAATTCCACTTACAAGAAATACATGAAAAAATGAGATAAATTAGCTGCTACAGGGAGTGTGTGTTTTCATTTCTTAATTTTTAAAGGAATATTGGGTAGTTGTAGAAATTTCAAATGATGCCCAAGTGCAGTAAAGTTCAAAGTGAAAATACTCGTTTCTCAGTCTCACTCCCCAGAGGAAAACGGTTCAACAGTTTGGTACAAACACATCCACATATTTTCTCTATGTGTACACCAAATGAGTTCCCTTTGTAATCAGAAAAAACAAGTCCTATAATAAAGAAAGAAGGTCAATTCTCCTCACTCCCATAAAGAAACCTAAGTGAGTGAGGGTTGCAGCTTATTTACGCCTCCAAGGAAGAATTTTAAGGGTAGTTATTGAGTTTCTAACAATTACTCATTTAATCTTATTGTCACTTTTGTGAGAAAGATATAATTGTCCTTTATACATAAGAATTCTGAAAACCAGTGAGGTAAATTGACTTGTCCCAGATCACCCAGCTAGTAATTATTGAGCACTTACTATGTGCTAAATACTAAGCCAAGCACTTTTCTATTGATTCGTGGGGTACATGTGCTGATTGGATATATTGCATAGTGGTAAAGTCTGGGGTTTTGGTATAACTCTCACCCAATTAGTGGGCAGAGTACCCACACCCCTCTCCTGCCCTTCTGGGTCCCCAGTGTTTATTATTCTGCTCTGTGTCCATGTGTCCTCATTACTTAGCTCCCACTTATAAGTGAGAACATGCAGTGTTGATCTGAGTTATTTCACTTAAGATAATGGCCTCCAGTTCCATCCATGTTGCTGTGAAAGACATGGTTTCATTCTTTTTTATGGCCGAGTAATATTCCACAGCATGTGTGTGTGTGTGTGTGTGTGTGTGTGTGTGTGTGTGTATACATACATACCACATTTTCTGAAATTTATCCAATCATCCATTGATGAACAATTAGGTTGATTCCATACCTTTGCTATTGTGAATAGTACTGTGATAAACATATGAATGCAGATATCTTTTCTGATATAATGACTTCTCTTCTTTTGGGTAGATACACTCAGCAGTGGAATTTCTGGATCTAATGGTAGATCTATTTTTAGCCCTTTGAGGAATCTCTGTACTGTTTTCCATAGAGGTTGTACTAATTTGCATTCCCACCAACGGTGCATAAGCGTTCCCTTTTTTTCCACATCCTTGCCAGCATCTCTTGTTTTTTTGACTTTTTCCTTTCTAATTGGAGGAAGATGGTATCTCTTCGTGGTTTTAACTTGCATTTCCCTGATGATTAGTGATGTGAGCATGTTTTCATGTTTCTTGGCCATTCGTATGTCTTCTTTTGAAAAATGTCTGTTCATGTTCTTTGCCCACTTTTTAATGGGGTTAATTTGGGTTTTTTCTTGTTCAGTTTGAGTTCTTTGTAGATTCTGGATATTAGTCCTTTGTCAGATGCAGTTTATAAATATTTCCCCATTCTGTAGGTCATCTGGTTACTCTGTTGATTATTTCTTTTGCTGTGCTGAAGCTTTTTAGTTTAAACTTCTGCCAAGTGCTTTGCATGCATTGTGCTACTGAATCCTCATGACAACCTTATGAAGTTGGTACTGTCATCCTCATTTCACAGATGAGGACACTGACGCTCAGAGGGTTAAGTAACTTGCTCAAGACCACAGCTAAGTGAATGGTAGAGCCAGGGCTCAAATCCAGGTATTCAGATTCCAGAACCATCACTGTTAACCACCAAATGAGGTCTGTCTGAGACCAAAGTTGGTCCTTCTTTCATTCTACCACAAAATGGGGGAGGACAAATTGGGGGGTGGGGAACAGGTGGGCAGTGGGGAGGCAGGATTGGAGCGAGTAAGAGGCCACCCCAGCTGCGGAATCGCTCAGAGTCACTCTGTCAGAGGAGAGAATGTTCACTCCTTCTGGCCGTTCGCGCTGGACAGCTAGTCAACTAAACCCCTTTATAGGCAGCCCACATGCTGTTGCAGCAGCAGTGGCCAGGGTGGGCATCCCCACGCCCACCGTAGTGGTTAGAAATGCAGGCTTTGGAGCCGGTCCGCCTAGACGTCAGTCCTGGCTCTGCCACTTCCTAGCAAGTCACCTAAGCTCCTTGTAGCTTGGCTGTGTTTCCTCAGCTATGAATAAGACCTGTACCCACCTTATAGGTGATTGTGAAGAATAATGTACAGGTAAAGGAACAGCACACAGAAAGGTGAGTATTCGTTCTTCGTGTTGTCCCGCCCTGTCACCATTCCCAGTTCCTCTTTGCCTTGCACAGCTTGAGCATCAGGGGTCTGGACAGGTGTCTCCTCCATCCCGGGGTCACCAGGCCCTCAGGAGAAGCTCAGAGTATTAATCAGCCTGGGCTCACATAGCAAAATACCACAGACTGAGTGGCTTAAACAGTAGAAATTCATTTTCTCTCAGTTCTGGAGGCTGGAAGTCCAAGATCAAGGTGTTTGTTGGCAGGTTTGGTTTCTCCTGAGGCCTCTCTCTGTGGCTGGCAGGTACCCACGTTCTCTGTGTGTTCTCATGTGGCCTTTTTCTCTGAGCACATGCACCCCTGGTGTCTCTTCCTCTTCTAGTAAGGACAACAGTCCCACTGGGTTAGGGACCCACCCTGTGACCTCTTTTAACCTCATTTACCTGCAGTTGAAGGCTATCTTCAACTGCAGTCACACTGGTGGTTAGAGGTTCAACCTATGAATTTGAGGAAGACAGAATTCAGACCTTTCAATCAATGCTTAATTCCTTCCACACACATTCATTGAGCACCCACTGTGTGCCAGGCACTGGGTTAGCCACAGGGCCCCTCTTGTGTCTTACTGCTAAGCTTGTCTCCTTATTCCAGGCAGGACCTTCCCTTCTCTTCCTTTCTTTTCTGTGTGTGTGTGTGTGTGTGTGTGTGTGTGTGTGTGTGTGTGTTTGAGTGTATGTGCACACAAGCATATGTTTCCCGCTAACATTTTTTTAATGGAAAATTTCCAATCTATACCAAAACAGAGAGAATAGTGTAATAAAGCCTCACATACCCATCACTCAGCTTTAACAACTATAAACTCAGGGCCTATTTTGTTTTCATTCACACCCCACCCATTCCCCCAACACCCTGCTCGCTCTGGGATTGTTTTGAAGCAAATTTCAGGCATAATACTTCAGCCATAACATCTTAGTATGTATCTCTAACAGATAAAAAGAACTCTAAAACATAGCCACAGTACTCTATCTTTGAAAATTAAAAAAATATTTGCTTAATACAATCAGATTTCCATGACTGGCTAATATTTTCTTTTATAATATTTTTTTTTAAATCAGAATTCTAGTTAGGTTCATACATTACAATTGGCTGATATGTCTCAAGTCTTTTTTAATTTGTAGCTGTCTACCCCTACCCCTTGCAATATTTTTTGTTGTTGTTGTCGTTGAAAAAGTTGGGTCACTTATCCCAAGATAAATGAGAATTATTCAGAATGAGGAGTCTCCTGCATTCTAAATTTTGCCAATTGCTTCCTTGGGAGATTATTTAAATGATTCTGTCTCTCTTATATTTCCTTTAATTGGCAGTAAGACCTAGAAACTTAATCAGATTCAGGTTCCATTTTTTAGCCATAATGTTTTATAGGCAGGGCTCTATGTCTACATCAGAAACACAAAATGTTTGGTTGCCTCTCTTTGGGGTTGTTAGGAAGCACTGATGATCATAGCCTAAGGATCGCAAAATGGTAACACTCTATCATTTATTTTTCTTTTGTAAGCTGGAATGTTTCCTTAAAGAAAACATGTCCTCATCAACTATTTGGTTACTCTGAGATATAGTACCTAAAGGAAAGGACAAGAAAGAACATTATTTTTCTTTATCAGTTTTCACGTTAATGAGTTGATTCCCTAATATCTTCTAAAGTTGAACATTTTTAAACATCATTACAGTCCAGTGGATTTAAACATATTTTATGTATTTAAATCCCTTGCAATTATTATTCTAATGGATGCTCAAATTGTCTACTGGCTAGTGGGAGCCCTTTGAAGTTGGCCCGGGCTCATCTTATACATTTTCTGTCTGTGACCTAGAATCCATTGTTTCTCTAAGGAGCCCTGGTTCCTTCTAGTGGAAGTTGATATTTAGAATCTGTACACTAGGGGTGCTTATTCCTATTGAGTTGGTCCTTGTTTCTAAGCCTTTTCAACGAACACAGCCAGGAAATACTTTGTAAAAGAAAATGCATCATGAGTTCATTTCATTTCAAGTGTAAAAACACTTTCTCTTTTTTACTTGACTTCCTTGATTTCATATCTGTATCTCCTTTCACTCTCGCTGAAAATCCCACTTCCCAGCACCACCAGCATAATTTCCCATTTCATAAAACATACCCAAGGTCTCAGAATACTAATACCAATATTACCGACAACATGTGATTTACTAAGAATAATTTACATTTGGGGTGTGTGTGTGTGGTGTTTTCCCAGTTCTTTTTGTCCTTATATCCTACTAGGGATGGGCTATCAAATTACTATGTTTTAAAATCTCTTTAACTCGTTTCTTCACGTATGACTATGCCGCCAATCGGTACAGTATTGTGTTCATTTATTTCACTGTGCTTTTGAGTTTTTAGAAATTGCGTATCAAATTTAACCTTTATTTTTAGTTATGTAAAATATTTATATAGTTCCAAAGTTAAATCTGTAAAAGAAGGTGTATTCTGAGAAAGTTAGCTTCTGTCTATATCCTCTCTACCCTGTTCCCACTCTCCTTCCTTGGGTAATCTTTTCAATTTTTGGTTTGCCCTTTCATTGATTGTTAACACGGATGAGTATGTGTGTATGTCCCCTAGCCCTTTCTTACAAAAATAGAATCACATTGTACCCGCTGTTCTCTACCTTGCTTTCATTCAATTAACAGTATATTCTGGGGACCACTCCATGACACTACATAGAACATTCCTCATTCTTGTTTTATAGCTGCATAAATAGTCCGTTTTGCTGATTACCTCAGTTTATTCTGTCAGATCCCTGTTGATGAACATCTGGGCTATTTCCATTCTTTTGCTGTTACAGCAGTGCTACCTTACATCGCCTCGTGCGTGTATATGTCTTTTCATATTTTTTCCAGTGCATCTTTGGGATAGAGTTCTAGAACTAGAACTGCTGAGTCGGAGAGTAAATGCGTATGAATTTTGCAGGGTGTTGCCGAATTCCTGTCCATAGAGGTTGTGCCATTTTGCACTCTCACCAGCAAGGTACTAGAATTCCTGGTCCCTCACCACCACATGTGTCATTCAACTTTGGGTTTTGCCTACCTGATGGATGAGAAATAATATCTCATTGTAATTTTAATATGTATTCTTCTTTTCAAGAGTGAGGTCGAACATCTTTTCAAATGTTCAGCAGACACTGCATTCAGGAATCCTCCCCCACCAACATGCCTGCCAGGCAACTTCTACCCTGGCATAGGAAGGTGAACAATAGAGAGAGAGAAGGGCTGAATGAACAGAGAGGTCATTTGACAATCACTGAGCACAAGGAGAGATTAACTAGGCAAAGCGATGAAACAATAGAGCAGGGAAGGAAAACAAAATGATGACGCCCAGAGGAAAGAATTGAGTTTCTCTCCCTGGAGATTGTAGCTGGGGTTTTGTTGATGGCGTGTGCACTAGATGAGAGTAGCCTAGGCAGGCAGCAGTGACGTGTGACCTGTGGCTTCCTGGAAAGTAAACGAAGAGCTCACAGTCCAGCAACCAGAGAGGCTGGGCCTGGGCTGAACTGGAAAGGAGCCCCTGCTCACTGCTGACACACTCGGTACTTGCACCACAGGACGCTGGGACGGAGCAACAGGCACGCCCCCCCACCCCCAAGGTCTCATGTGCCCGCTGGAGAGAGAGAGGAAAGCGTCAGTGGTTGCAGTGAGATGGATGGATGGGTTTTGAAAATGGGGGTTACTGAGGAAGTGACAATACACATATGCAATTTACTCTCCCAATGTTTCGTATAGGCACTGTGTAATTATTTACTTTCTCTAAGCCTCAATTTACTGAAAATGGGGTAATAATCCCCACCTATAAAATGAGGATAATGATAGCATGTGCCTTTTAGTGTTGCAATTACCACAAGGATAATCCACATTAAGCCCTGACACGTAGTAAGCTCTTGAAACACACGAGCTCATTACTGCCAGCTGTGGTTGTCAGACTGTTAGGTGCTGCAGGGGGATTTAGTGATACAAGTCTTGAGGTTAAATCTCAGCTCTAACTTCATTAGCTCTGTGCCCATGATCTAGTCCCTTAACCTACTTGGCCTTAGTTTTCTCCTCTGTAAAATGGGGACAATAACTTTATAAATGTGTGCATTTAGATGAGATAATACACATAAAGCGATTAGCATGTAGGTCATCAGTATGAGTTGACTGCTGCTACTACTATTATTATTATCTTATTAAACTTCCTAATATGATTTTCTATTAAGAATGCTTGACAACTGTTTCAGATAATTTCAGAAGGTTATGAAATTAAGAGAAGAAGGGTGGGCTCCTTTTGGCTATGGTTTATGAACCTGATCACCTGTGGAAATCTACAAAGTTTGCAGAGAGAGAAGTGCTGTGTAGTTCCTTATTCCCTCCCCAGTCTTACTCAGGGCAGTTTGGGCATCTGGTATTTCTACAGTAAGAGGGTCCAAAGGAAGCAGAGGTTGGTTCCTTTAAAACAGGGAGACTGCTTAGCTCAAGATCTCTGAGTTTGTGCTGTCTTGCCTGGGAAAATCCAGGCTCTGTGACTTGCTAACCCAGGGCTGGTTACTTAACCTCCACTAGCCTCAGCTTTCTCAGGAAGTAATAACAGCACCAACCTTGCAGGGCTTTTTGTCCTGTGCATAGTGAACGCGACTGTGTATGTGGAGTCAGCTCTCCGTCAAAGGCAGCGGAGATGACAATGGCAGCAGCATTGGAGGTGGGTGTCATCATCCCATCATCAGTCTTGGGGAAGTATATTCTTCAGGATGGGCTGGGCTAGACTGTGTTAACAAACACCCCCAAATCCCAGTGGCTTAAAGACAGGACTTTGTATCTCACACAGACCACTGAGACTGCATGGTGAGCACAAGTCATCAGGGTGTCTGCTCCTCAGAGTCACCCAAAGGCCCTAGCTGATGGGGTGGGCCACTTGCTTCCGTAGTCACTGAAGCAGGAAAGGGAAACTTTGCAAATCATACACTGGCTCCTAAAGTTTCTGCGTGGACACAACATGCTTCACTTCGGCTCTCATTTTATTGGTCAAAGCAGTCACACAGCCGTGCATAACTTCAAAAGGGTGGACAATGAAATGTGCCCTGGAGGAGGAATAGCTCTAACAGCCAGCCCAGGGGCCAAGGGTCTGGCTGCAGGAAGAGGCAAGGGTGGTGGGGAAGACACAGCAGAGAATGGGGACGCCCAGGTGGCATGCTGGGGTGTATGGGCAGAGGGAGAGCAAGGGGCTGAGATAACAGGCTTGGCAAGACCAGAGACTGCCAGATCACCCAGTGTCTTGTGGCGTTACCTGCCATTCATTCATTTATTCGTCCAACCGATGATCATTGAGGAACGACTGCCTGCCAAGCAGTATGCTGAATGCTGGGGATACTGAGTTGTGTAAGACGAATAAGACAGTCCATGCCCTCCCAGGGCTCACAGTGGAGCAGGCACGGCCTTGAGCTGAGCGTGGGGGTCCCGAGCACTCTCCAGTGCTGGAGGGAGCCAAGGGGTGGGCTGGGTTCATGCCTCTGCCTCAGGCCCAACAGTTGAGTGAGAAACAAAGAAAAAACCAGTGTGACCCAAATATTAGCTATACTTTGGCCCTTCTAGAATGACAAAAGTACTTTGCTTAAAGGATTCTTTTCATTCCTCCCCTCTGGCTTCTAATAAAACTCCACATGCTACAACTGGACAGATCCGTAAAAATCCCAGAAGACAAAACTCACAGTTTATAGTTTATATAATTTTCTATAAAAACAAAAACAATACTTGTTGGCTGACACATTTTATAGAGAGGTTTTTTGTTTGTTTGTTCATTTGTCCCCCCAAGAAAGGTGCTTCTCTCCCTTCTGTCCCCCCAGCTCCCTGCGGCGGGCACCTGACTTCACCCAGTGGCACCATCCTGTCCCCAGGCTGGCCCGGCTTCTACAAGGACGCCTTGAGCTGTGCCTGGGTGATCGAAGCCCAGCCCGGCTACCCCATCAAAATCACCTTCGACAGGTGCCTGTGACCACAGCCTTGGGGGAGGGGGCAGGGAGTGATTTCCATGGAGCCGTGTGGGAGGGAATCGGAATGGGTGGGGAGGACCAGCACTGATGCTGAATTGTCAGCAAGGTCGCAGAACGCTGGACCCCACTGCCCCGAGTGGGTGGGCTTCCCCGGCTCTGCCCATGAGCTTGGTTGGTGCTGTTTAGGGGATTGTGGCAGGAGGGGCAAAGAGAAGGCTGGGGTATCATTTGCATCGTCAGAGCCCCCACCCCCGCCATCCCCCAAGAAGGGATTATGGACAGACAGGCACCATCAGATGTTAAAGCACAGCATGAGCACCCAAGGGGCATTCACTTGGAAATTCCTAATACGGGAAGCAGCCTTCCTGACCTCAGGCCCCAACCCTGCTCACCTGCCCCACTTTTAGCTCCCACCCTGGCTGTGCCCCTCGGGTGGAGAAAGGAGCCACCCAGATAAGAACAAGGACTCCTTCCAGACAAAAGTGTTCACGGCCTGGAATAGCAGTGCACAAACTTTTCTGTGAAGAGCCAGATGGTAAATATTTTAGATTTTGTGGGCCACTTGCCCACTTGCAGATCTCTGACGCATATTCTTCTGTGCTTTTTGTTTTTAATATCTCTTTACAAATGTAAAAACCATTCTCAGCTCTCCAGGCTGTAGACCAGATTTGGCCCTGGGGCTTTGGTTTGTGGACCTCCAGCCTAGAACATTCTGACCCCATGAGACAGGTCATTGTGCCTCTAGGTCGTAAGAGGGGTCGTGGCCAGGCCACAGAGAGGATGAGAGAGCCGCTCCCCGTGGTGGGAGGAGGGGAGGAATGTTGAACAGAGTAGAGAAGGTCCTTCCGCATGGCCAGGGAGTGTGCGCGGTTATATTAAAGGTCCCAGCAGGCCAAACTCTGGCTGGTTGTTCTGAAGCCCTGGGTCAGGCAGGGCTTTTGTTATTTGCAAATTAATAAGCCTTCAGTTAGTTGCTCAAGAAGTCTTCATCTCCATCATTCGGCAGATTTAAAACCGAGGTCAACTACGACACCCTGGAGGTACGAGATGGGCGGACGTACTCAGCGCCCTTGATCGGGGTTTACCATGGGACCCAGGTCCCCCAGTTCCTCATCAGCACCAGCAACTACCTCTACCTCCTCTTCTCCACCGACAAGAGTCACTCGGACATCGGCTTCCAGCTCCGCTATGAGAGTGAGTCTCGGGGTGGGCGCAGGGAGAGGGTGAAATGCTGGGGACCGTGGCTCCACCTTAGGCCCCAGCTTGGCCCCGTCCCCATGGTGTTCTCAGTTAGGCTGTGCCCTGGGGAAGGCGCTCCCCCACTCTCAGCATCCCTTAGCGGGCATGGAGCTTACAGCCGTTCGTGACCTTCACGCCGGGTCCTTGTGTGCAGACCTCATGGCCTGTTCTGTGTGCAGCTGATTGGGCGTCACTCTGCTGGGCACTCTGGGGACAGAGTATTTGACGGACCATGAAACCAAAGTGAGCTGGCATCTCCGCACACACTTGCCCTCTCTCATCACCTTCTGCATTCATCCCCATCATTTAAAGGATCTGTGTCACTTCAGTGCTTTGCAGACCCATGTAGAAAGTTAGGGTTGAGAGCGCCATGAGGACAGGGTCATTTCCTTACTTATATTTGTATTCCTAAGCCTCAGCTCAGCGCCTGAACCACAGTGGACACCCAGCTATTCATTGAACAAACAGACGAATAAACAAATGATTGAGCCAGCTTGTTTTCTCTGGGGGATAGGTCTTTAGACACCCTCTCAGCAGACACTGACAGCCACATTGCTTGAGTTGATAATTAGCAACTTCTGCCTTTTATTAATCAGGGCCATCTTCTCCCTCTTTGCAAGGCAGCTGAGGTCCCTCTGTGGTGACACTGAACTGTCTGTTCCAGCTGTGGCCTCTCTCTTCCAGCTATAACACTGCAGTCAGACCACTGTCTGGACCCAGGGATCCCCGTAAATGGGCAGCGGCATGGGAATGACTTCTACGTGGGCGCTCTGGTGACCTTCAGTTGCGACTCGGGCTACACGTTAAGTGACGGGGAGCCCCTGGAGTGTGAGCCCAACTTCCAGTGGAGCCGGGCTCTGCCCAGCTGTGAAGGTGAGGTGCACCATAAGGGGGCGCTGACGTAGCAGATTCCTTTCCCGCCATGCAAAACCAGGAGCCGAAAGGGCCACTGACTCCCCTGTCAGTGAGGGCAGGGGCTTTGAGAGGAGATGGGGGACGGGCTCCCAGGAGGATCATGGGGTGAGCTCCCTGAGCCACTCCAGTCTCTCACGGCCCTCTTCACTCTTTCCATAGCTCTCTGTGGTGGCTTCATTCAAGGCTCCAGTGGGACCATCTTGTCGCCAGGGTTCCCTGACTTCTACCCCAACAACTTGAACTGCACCTGGATTATTGAAACATCGCATGGCAAGGGTGAGCATTGAGGCCCATAGCAGGTATTGGGGTGTGAAATGGTCAGGGCCCCAAGTTCCCCAGGTCAAGGTGACCTCAATGGGTATCTTCCTACATAGTGACCTCTGGGCTTAGTCCGAATTTTTCTCACCACCACCAACAAAAATAACTTCCAGAACTTTCCCATCTCTTTGAATCACAGAACTCACTCAATAAATATTGTTGAGAATCTAAAATCTCCATGCTAGAAGAGATCTTAGAGGTTACCAGCTATCAAATCTCACTCAGTGCAGGAATCTGCTCTACATCACTCCCCATGAGATGGCAACACACCCTCCCCCTAAACACCCCCGTGGTGGGGAGGGCACCAACCCGTTCAACAAATCTATCACTTTTATATATGTTGTCTATCAGGTGTATCTGAAACCTGTTTCCTTGTCTTGTGTCCTGGAGAAACATCAGATACCTCTTCTGATCCCTCTTCCTCATCCACCCTTCCGATACTGAACATGGTGGTCCCTTCTTGCACCACTGAACATGGTGGTCCCTTCAACTCCTCTGATGCCATGCCTTCATATTCCTCACCAGCCTACACAATCCAAGTTCAGAATAGTGGTGCTGGTTACAAATAAACATTAATTGATATACTTTTTATTCAACAAATGCTTATAAAATGCCACCTAACTGGCAGATGCCAGGACTGGGGATCAGCAGTAACCAGGCTGATATGGCCTCTACCCTCAGAAGCTTATTCCAAAGTTCATCTAGAGTAGTGGTTCTTGCATTTTGGAAAATACGCTAACGCTTACTGCCCCACCCTAGAGGTTTTGATTTTCTGTGCTGGAGCTGGAAACCAGGCATGTCTGTTTTCAGAACACTTTGCCAGTAATTTTGATGCATGCCTTTTGTTAAGAACCTCTGATCTAGAAGAATTAATGTGTAGAAGAGCCAAGAAAAAATTGTGATGGAAAAACATTGACCCCGCTATAATTAAAGAAATTCAATTTCGACCAGTAATGAAATACCACTTCGCTTTTCAAGTCATCAAAGAAAATGCTAACAGTCTGGAGGAGAGTGTGGACACATGAATACTAGTCCCTGCTGACACTGTCTGAAATGGTTCAAATTTTCCAGAGGGTGGTTTAGTAAGACAAACAAAAAACCTTAAAAATATACTGTAAGGGACATGAGTATCTACAGATTGTGGCAGCTTGAGCTTGAGGGGCCCTGGAACCAATCCTCGCAGACACAGAGGGCCAACTGTGCATGCCTTTGCACCCAGAAATGCCCCTTACTGGACTTTATCTGAAGAAAATAAGTAAAACTGAACATCGAGGTTTAGCTGCAAGGATGTCCCCTAAGGCATTATTTATTGTATTGAAAAATTAGGAACTATTCAAATGTCCATCAATAAGGAAATGTTAAATAAACATATTTTGCAGCCATAGAATAAAATACTAGGCAGCTACTAAAAGGAATAATATGAAAGAATATTTAAAGACCTAGAGAGGTGGTTGCAATACATCGTTAAGTAAAAAAGGAAGTTTGCTAAAAGAATATTTTTAGTTTATAAGACATCTTTGTATGCATAGAAAACAGCCTGAAAAAGAGATACCTCAAGCTGTTGTTTCTAGTTGTCTCTTATTTTCCTCTTTTGGCTTGTTTCTAATTTTGAGCAATAAACATATATTACATGTAAAATATACTATTTGCATGCAAAAGAAAATTTGAAAGAAACATCATTTATAGTCCCACCACATGTACTTACGTGCTACAGTTTGGCCTTTACTGGGCCTGCCCGAGCCAGGGCTGGGGTGGCCTGGACCTTCTTGGGGCAGGACAGGACTCTCCAGGCAGTCAAGGTGAGGCCTGGGGTCGTCCCCATCCTCCCACAGTATTGTTCCTAAGGAGGGAGAGATAAGGACAGTGCCCTTATTCATCCTGCAGAGCTGTTTTCATCCAGCATGGTCAGAGGAGGCTGTTAAAGGGGCCAGAAGCTACCCCGTGGCATCCGGAGGGGTAGAAGGGCAGCCCTCGTGAACCCTAGAGGGACACCGTGTGGTCACGGTTTTCTCTGCGTCTGGGCATCTGTGACCCTAGGGAGGTATGTTCCTCTATGCATTGCTATGTGTGTCTTTGCCTAGAAGTCAACGCAGCTCATCAACTATTTAACAAATGCTTATTTGATACTTTCACTACTCAAGTTGCTAGGAAAACACTGCTGAGCAAGCCACTCTGCCGTTGCCTGCCTTCAGGAAGTTCATGGTCTAGTGGTAGGGACAGGCGGCCTGCGTGGAGATGTCGGGATAGCATGGCCCACATGTGATAGAGCACACAGAGGTGGGGAAGCATCTGGAGCCCAGCCTGGGGGTCAGGAAAGTGTCCTAGAGTTCAGACTTTAGCTAGCCTTCAAGGACGACCAGGAACTAGCTGGGATGAAGGTGGCTCTGCAGAGAATCAACAAGAGGTCATGGATGGGTGGCCAGATCACTGCTCCCTTAGAGACATTTAAAGGTGTCACCTAACCCGTAGCATAGAGCCCCAGGTTGTAAAATAGCTGGCACAGCCCCATGGGCTTTGCCTACCTCCCTCAACCTCATTCCAAGCTCCCTATAGAACGTTTTTTCACTTCTAGAGCTTGCTAGGCTTTCTTTCTCCTCTAGAACTTTGCACGTTTGTACGATTTTCTTCTCTCTGGAACGCTTCCTCTCCCCAAGCAAGGAGAATGGGAATCTCTACCACTCCCCCTGCTTGGCCAGCCCTTCATCCTTCTGAGCTCACCTTCTCTCATGAGCTTTCCCTGACCCCCGTCCCCAGCCCGGCATCTGGGCTGGCTTCCCCGCCACGGGCTCCCACAGCATCCTGCACTTCCTCAACTTCAGACTGTGCCCCACTATACAGAACTTGCCTTCTCATCTTCTGTCTCCCCAGTAGGCTATGAGCTCTTTGAGAGATGGGTCTATCTGGTTTCCTGCAGTTTCCCCAGCTTCTGGCTCTATGCCTGGCAATAAGGAACTTGAGAAGTGTTCGGTGATATGAATTGAATTGAACTGAGCCCAGACCCTTCTCCAGAGGGCATTCCTCGGTCTCTGTTTATAAAAGTATCTCCCTGGGCTAACAGACCTGTTAAGCCACTGACTTTGATTGCTCCCTAACAGGCAGAAGCACAGCTCAGGAAACTCAAAACTTTGGGAAATTCAGACTAGTTCAACATGCCACATGTCCAGCCCAGGGGAACAGCAAACTCAGGAGTCCTGAGAATGTGCCCTTGCCGAGACCCCAGAACTGGCTTTTATTTTTAACCCACAAGGCTGTCTGGGAATTAGATAAGCTAAGCAAAGAGAACACCTGCTGTTGCACACCTACTGTGTGCCAGGCACTGTGCTGTGTGCTTTGCATATGCTATCCCAACTATTCTCCACTTTATGGGTTGGATGTCTCCTGTGAGGGAGATATTACCATCTACATACTACCGCTGAGGCCCTAGAACTCAGGAGGTGCTGAGCAACCTTGGCCAAGACCGTTGAGCTAGTAGACAGGCTCTTGATGCAGGTCTGTCTTCCTCCCGAGCACAGGCCTTTCCCGCTGCCCTGCTCTTTCCGCCCCAGCCTGGCGTTGATGTCGTCCGTAGGATCCTGCACGGTTCTCTCCGGTGGAGTATCCATGTGTGTGCATCTGTCACATCAAATCTGGATTCAGACTCCAACACAGGGCATCTCTATTTCTGTGACAGTATCTTCTTTTCTCACAATGGCCCGAAAAGCCCCAAGCAGTCAGCACAGCTGGGAAACCCAGGGGTTTCATCTCAGTTGTTTGCTCATCCTCAGAATCCTAGCCAAATGTTTGCTCCTTGGAGGGGCTGTATTTGCATGCAGGAGAACAGAGTGCAGCGCGTGGCACTTAATCAACTTGTTGCCGCCTGTTACTGTGTCTGACCCTCTCTCCACCCAACTCGGTATTCCAGTAGGAGGGAAAGGGATGTATTTCCCAAGCTCTGTAGACTGAGGACAGTTTTCTCATTTGCACATGTGTTTATGTGTCAGGAGTATAGCACACATGTGGGCACAGGTACCTACAACCCCTATGAAGTTTCCCAAGCCTTGAGGCATAGCTACTCCCTCTTCCTCTGTGCCCCCTCTGGATTCTCACCATTGATGTGTCTGTCCCCTCCATGAAGCTGGGAGATCTTTCTCAGTGCTTAGCACAAGGCTTGGCGCACGGTAGGTGCTTGGGACCTGTTCCTTTGAGCAACACATACATGAGTGCATCTCAGTTGCCTGGGCACGGGGCATCTACAGCCATATCCCTGGGCTCATGCCCTTTGCTGGGTCCTGTCTCCTCCACCCCCACCTACAGAAGCCCAAATACACCAGGAGTACCAGCTTCCATCAACAGGGAGGCAAGAACATACAAACATTTAAAATGCTTCAGCATTAGGGGCTTGGATCCAACCACCATTTATCAAAACTGTATTAGTAATTATGTAAAGAAGTATTCCTCAAACTTCTGTGCCTGCAGAGCACTTGGGGATCTAGTTCACATGCAGATTCCGCATTTCCAGTGAGCTCTCAGGCGATGCCACACTGCTTGTGCCTGGACCACACTTGAGTAGCAAGTGGGTCCAGCACGCCTAGTCTAGCCATGTTCCCACCCTGGCACTGTCCCCAATATGTATTCCCATGGCCACGCTCACTGTGGGTGGACACACACACACCCATAGGCCCACCAAACACAGCTGCCATCTGGACAGGTTCAAGGGTTACTTAGGGTGTTAAGATCCTGTCGCCCCATAACCTCCCTCACTACCTGATCCACCTTGCCAAATCTGACCTTGCAGTGGCCACCGGATACCTCTGCTCAGATGCTGAAAAGGCTAAGTCCCTTCCTCTTCTATGCCCTGTCCCTCTACCTCCTGTATGTCCTTCCGCAGGTAACGAAAGACATCACCATCCTTCAGGTCAACACGCTCCCAGCCGTCCTTGCATTTCTCCTTTGTGTCCAGTGCCTGCTGCCCTGTCCACCCGACCTCAGGGCTCGTGCCCAGCGCAGAGCAGCCACCACTCTAACTGATCTCTCTGCCTCCTCTTCGTCCTCCTCACAGCCACCAACACTTTGCTAAAACTGAAACCTGACCCACTCTAGACAGGATGGCTGCTCATTGCCTCCAGAAAGGTGTTGGGTCTGGCCCCAGCCTACCTGTCCAGCCTCAATTCCAGGTTGTCTCTGCCAAGCAGGTCCAGCCACGCCGTGCTGCTGACTGAGCCCTGGAATCGACAGCACCTCTGTCCCTTTTCACATGTGGGTCCCCTGCCTGGGTCACTCTTTCTCCTCTTACCTGGTCAAGTCCTGTGCCTCCTTTTACGGCCCACATCAGATGTTCACTCCTTGGTGAAGCCACCCCACACTCCCCTCTTCCTGCTGTCACCTGCTGTCACTCTGCCCCATGGCACGTGCAGCTACCTTGGTTACGCTGTAGCATCCATGCCTCTGAGTTTCAGCTATTTGTTTAATGTCTTGTTCCCCTCGCCTAACTCTGGATCTTAGCCCATGGGACTCAACAAACACACAAATGCTTGCAGAATGAATTAATGAATGGCTATGAAGCATTCTCATAGGCCTAGCCATAAATCTCTCTTTCAAATTTTGACACCATAGAGATATGTCCTTCTCCCTGACTGGCTCTTCCTGTCCTGACGTGTTCAGGTTCATTCATTCGGAGTCGCCCGTACGTTTTATCGATGCGTACTTGTAGTCACACGTACCCATAGATGTTTGCAAATTGGAAAAGTCTGCGCAGATTCCATCTTCAGCCATCTCACCACCAACAACCTGACCCTGTGGTCTCTCGGTAGGTGTGTTCTTTACTTTCCACACCTTCCATCTGGAGAGTGGCCACGACTACCTCCTCATCACCGAGAACGGCAGCTTCACCCAGCCCCTGAGGCAGCTGACTGGCTCGCGGCTGCCGGCTCCCATCAGCGCCGGGCTCTACGGCAACTTCACGGCGCAGGTCCGCTTCATTTCCGACTTCTCCATGTCATACGAAGGATTCAACATCACCTTCTCAGGTAGCGAGCGCGAGGGTCCCTGGGTAGGGGGGAAGGAGAAGAGACCATGGAGCCATTCACTCTCTCGCTCCGCTGCCAGTCTCAGGTCTTCCTGCTAGGAAGATGGATGTTAATCCACTTTCCAGTCTCTGGCAGAATGATCTCAATGCTGCAGCAAAAGACATTTGAGTTAGACACAAGGAAGGACTTCCCTATAATGGTCTTGGAAAGAGTTAGCAGGCTCACTGGGAATGTTCTCTGAAGGTGTTTGGGATTCACTCTGAACGTGGCCTACCCAGCTGGTTGAACTAGAGGACTTCACGAAGTCCCTTCCTGCCCCAGTGATTCCAAATTTTTCTCCTGATTCCACTTCCACTGTTTTACAACTCCAGCAATTTAAAACAATTTCAAAGAAGGGGGTTTGAAATTGACATATCACGGTGGTTTAGTCTCGTTTGGGACTTTTCTCTCAATGCTAATTTAGTAGTACTAGATATTTATCCCGTGTTCAGGAATCCTGAAAATAAAGCTCTTTCATTTGGCACTCAGGGAGGAAAGAGGATGCTGGGCTTCTCTATATTGAGGTCCCTGCCCCTCTTGTCCCTTTGTGCCCAGAGCACCCCACCTTTCTCGGCCAGGACCAGGGATAGCAGATGGATTCCTCCTGCGGGGACAGGAGGTATCTGGCCTCTAGGAACTCTACCCTAACCCCCAACTGCTGCCTCCAATGCAGAAGCCACCTGCCACGTGCCTGGGCTGGCCCAGCCGATGGGACGTATCTGGCCAGTGTGCTTCCACCCATGTGAGACCCTCTTCCTCACTGTACAGGGCCCTAGGGGACTGCATCCCAGAGGGGAAATGGCCTTGGGGACAAGAGGCTGCTTCTTTGCTGTCACTAGAGGCACTAGGCAGGTCCCTGCTCATAAGTGCCACCCGTCATGCTTGCCATCTGCCTCAAGTGCCAGCGTCGCTGAGGCATAGAGTCTCCTCCCTGGTGTGAGTTGCCCGAGGCTGGGTCACACATTCTGACCCTCTGGAACCAGCCGGTTGCATTTATCTAGTTCAGTGCCCAGAGAAAGAGGCGGGAGTGTCTGCGCGCCCCAAGGCTTGGGGTTAAAATGGAGATAGGGAAGAGGAGGGGAGGGCTGATTCCTGAGGAACCGTCTGAGAAGCCTGTCTTGGAAGCGCTGTGCCCTTTCCCGCTGCCGGCAGGAGCGGGGCTCAAACTGCCCACCCTCGCCTCCCCACTTCTCTCTCTGCCTCTGCTCCTCTGGGCTCTCGCCTCTTTCCACTTGGCCTTTCGTGGGCCAGCGTGTGCGCCTTCTACCCTCTGTCTGTCTTTGTCTCTGGCCTTCCCGCCAGCACTCAGGCCTGAGTGTGCCCATCTTCTTGCTCTGCGTCTCCCCAGATGTCTGTGAGCCTGATTGTCCCGCTTTGCAGAGTACGACCTGGAGCCCTGCGAGGAGCCCGAGGTCCCGGCCTACAGCATCCGGAAGGGCCTGCAGTTCGGCGTGGGCGACACCTTGACCTTCTCCTGCTTCCCCGGGTACCGTCTGGAGGGCACCGCCCGCATCACGTGCCTGGGGGGCAGACGGCGCCTGTGGAGCTCGCCTCTGCCAAGGTGTGTTGGTAGGTGGTCACGTGCTTTCATTTTGCTTCACTAGTGGGGTGGGCCAGGTCCTAGCCAATTGGTATGAGGTGGTGGACTGCACACGGACCAAGAGGCAAACAGGCCTGGGTTTGAGGAGGGACTGAGCCCACGCTTACCTGCAGCGGGACCCGGGCAGGCGACCTAACCTCCTTCTGCCCCAGCCTCCTCGTCTGTGAACCAGGGATGGCAATACCTGCTTTGTGGGGCTGTTCTGTAGACTAAACTGACTATGCAGAGTGGGTCCACAGGGCCACGCACTTGAACTTGACTTCAGTTCTCTCACCTCCCCACCCTTAACACACAGACCCATGGCTTAAGGATGCCTCTGGCAGAGAGATCTGGGTGGGCGCTGGGCGGGCCCATAGGAAGGAGGTATGGCCTTTGCCCGTGGGAAGTCTCCAAGAGCGAGTACCCCCATCACACTAGTCAGAGCACACATGCATCTGGGAGGATCTGGGAGGATGCATGTGTGCTCTGACTAGTGTGATGGGGGTACTCGCTCTTGGAGACTCCCCAGGAAAACTTCATCCGTCCAGCAGGGGAGGAGCGAGACAGAAGTCGGGTCATTTAGGGAGCACCAATTCCATGTCAGGCACACTGCTAGCTTCTGGGGAAGTGAAAATGAGCAAGACAGAGAAAGTCTCTCCACTCGTGGTCCACATTCTGGGGGCAGAGGACAAGCCATAAACATATAGATGTGTAATGTGTCAGACAGTGTGCAGGGACACAGAGAAAACCGTCAGCTCAGACAGTGCTGGAGGTAGGGTGCCTTTTTATGAAGAGTGGGCAGGAAGGGCCTCTCTGATGAGTTGACAGTTTAGCAGAGATCTGCAGGAATTCAAGAAGCCAACCACTCAGATATCTGGGGCAAGGAGGGACAGAGGACCAAGACCCCCAGCCGTGAGCAGGCTCAGTGTGTGAGGAACAGCCTGGAGGCCGATCTGGAGCGAGGGACGGGGAGAACAGGAGATGTTGACCAGGAGGTAGCTGGTTGGAGGCTGGAACCAGGCCTTGCCTGCCTCCTCCTGAGAGCTCTAAAAAAGGCTGTTCGGAGCTCCAGGCCCAGAGGGTAGGAGACGAAGAGGAAAGCCCAGGAAGTGGGGATGAGTGCTGGCTGTGCCTAACATATGAGGGCCATGGCTCTGCCTGCCTGATCCTCAAAATGCAGGACTGGATGAAACACTGGCTGGATTCGTGGAATACTCACCACGTTCACTGTTAGCCATGGAACTTGCTTAAAATGAAATATTACAGAAAACCCCAGAAAAATACACAGAACAGATAAAAGCAGCACCAAACTGACTAAAAAGGGGGCCAGCACCTCAAAAGTCGGTGAGGTCAGCCTTTCCTGAGATGATCCCACAGAGCCCTTGGGCTCTGCAGAGGACAGCGTAGACAGGCTGGCAGGTTAGGCGTGGCCTGGGCTATGCAGTCACACAGGCCAAGGTGGAGTCTCCACTCTGCCACTTAACAGCAGTTAGATCTCAGGCAGATCAGTAAAACCCCTCAGCCTCAACTCCCTTGTTCATTAAATGGAGATAACAGGCTGGATGTGGCAGCTCACACCTGTGATCCTAGCACTCTGAAAGGCCGAGGAAGGAAGATTGCTTTAGGCCAGAAGTCTGAGACCAGCCTGAGCAAGAGCGAGACCCAGCTCTACAAAAAATACAAAAATTGGCCAGGCATAGTAGCACTAGCCTGTAGTCCCAGCTACTTGGGAGGCTGAGGTGGGAGGATCCTTTAAGCTCAGGAGCTTGGGGTTGCTGTGAGCTATGATGACACCATTGTACTCTAGCCCAGGTAACAGAGCAAGACCTTGTCTCAAAAAAATAAATAAATAAAATGGAGATAACAGCATCCAACTCACAGCCTTTATTCTAGATTAAATGACATAATTTACATAAACCAGGAGGTACCATTTAATTATTGTAATTTTGCCAGTAACCTTATCATTATTTATCAATAACCAATTGTCATTATTTTGCCAATGACCTTTTACAATCTCAGAGAGGAAACCTTAAAACAAAGAGTTGCAGAATTCTATGTTGACCAATTAAATGACCCCAAAGTTTACCTCTTCTCCTATAGCCATGCCCCAAAGCACCCACCCACCCTGGCCTGGCTACACACACTCAGACACACATGGAGCCTCCCGGGTGGTTCAGTTTGTACCCGGGTGCTAGCAGCGGCTTTAGTGTCTGGGAAAACGTCCGCAGCTTAGTGGTTCTCGGGGAATCTTTTCTTGAATGGGATTACCCAGGACCACAGATGCACACAGCCCTTGAGCTCTTGCCTCATTGATCTCATTACATAAACTCATTCTTTAACTTATTATTCCAATTACTGTTTGTTCATGACACCTCACAATATTTTCATTATTACATTTGTCTTCTGTTTCACATGATATTAATAACGCACAGCAATTACAATCACCTCTAATTACCACCAGCCCTGCTGCAGAGGCTCGGGCTGGAGGTACGGTGGGAATGCCCACCGGGGGATGCTCCCAGTTGCCACACGCACCGTGGGTGTAAATTGGATGATTTAGCCCACACAGTTACCAGGAACGTTCCAGCTGAGAAGGAGATGAACAGCCCTGGGCTGTAATTCACAGTGTGACATTGGGGCGGGACAGGGGGTGGGGGGACACAGCCCCTGACCTCAGGGGCCCCTGAATTCAATGTGGAAGAGACAGCCCTGACCCCGGGGGACCCCAGTCTGCAGCGGGAGGCATGGCCCTGTCCTTGGGAGCCCTGGTGTGATAGAGAAGACCTAGCCCTCTGCCTCGGGAGCCCCACGTGGAAGGATAAGATACAGCCCCTGCCCTTAATGAGACCTCTTCCAATGGGGGTGACAGAAGTCACAGATGCTGGAATCAGCAGTGGCACTTTCCTGTGCCTGTGACTGTTTGTTTCTCTGGAACATTCATTTGTTTCCATTTACGCCTGTGTTTGGTTTCTTGGTGCATCTGCTCACCTCCTCTGTTACTTTGGAAACTCTCCCAGAAGCAAGCGCCGTGTCCCTCTACCCTCCTGAACCCCGTGGTGCCCAGGACAAAGGCCTGGCAGGGAGTCAAGACTTGGGATTGGCCAAGGACTGGCCACATCTGAAGCTCTCAGCCCTTCCTCATGCAGGTGCTGGGCGTGTGGGAAAGAGGAGAAGGTCGTGCCATGGCAGAGACGGGACACGAATCTATTACGCAGCAAGCAGGGCCAGGAAGGAGGTCCAAAGATATACCAAAGCCCATATTTAAGGGAACTAGGCAGAGGGCAAGAGGCATCAGGAGCTGTGAGGGTGCTGTGATCCTCGGGCAGATCACACACGCTCCCCATGAGCATCTTAGCTTTCTGCCAGTCCCGGAGCGAGGGCTCCAAATGGAAGCAGGTAAGCTGCATACATTCACCTGGGACGGGCGAAAGGGAGAAGGAATAACAATGGTTGAGGGCCCACTATGTGCAACCACTCCCCGTACGTTTGCCTGTCTTACACATAAAATCTCACGCATTTATCCCACAGTCTGCTGCAAATACTGTTACTGTCAAGATGAAGGCAGATGAAAAGACTGAGGGTCAGAGAGTTGATAAAACTTGTCTAATTCCAAAGTCTTTGGTCATCCCACTGCACCACGGGCCTCTGCCTAGATGGAGGGGAATGGTGTCAGAGGTGCTTCAGGGGGCTGCCCTTGTGCTGTGACTGAGTAATAAATGTCTAAATGCACATGGCCCTCAGCCACCCCTCCCTACTCTCATCTGAGGGTGCCCGGGAAACGTACACACTCTGAAAACACATCTTTGTAAATTATCAGCCTCCACTGCTCCCGGGTGCCTGTCCACCACTGCCCCCTTAGTTTCATGCCCCAGCTCAGCACATTCGTCATGATATTTGGTCAGTTTGCAAGCAGTCTAAGTTTAAAGCACTACAAAGTTAGATTTCTTCTCTAACATAAATAAAGGAGGGCTACATAAAGTCTTAGGAAACTAAAGCTAATCTTAGGAAACTGAACGGGGCAGGACCCAAGGAATAGGGCCCTTTGAAAAGTAGGGACTTGGTGGTGGGACATATGATCCCCAAAGACGAAGGAACAGCCTTGTGGACAAGAGCACACACAAGCCTATCACTAAGCCCATGAGAGGTTCAGCTCTGAATGTTTCCGTGGGCTCATCTGTGCTGCCTCAGCCTAGGGCACTCCTGGCTTAGAGTAACTAGGGTCGACTGCACAGTCAAAGCAGTGGCCCCTTAGTCAACCTCAGGGTCCTTCCAGCCAAGGACTATGCCTAGAATAAGGACACTGAGGGATGATTTAGAGAAAGCAGACTTGCTACCAGCAACCTCAAAGATTCAAGACATGTGCCAGATTCCCCATATGTCCAGACAAATGATGAGCCTGCCATCTGGACTTGTATTTACATCCTTCCGGAACCTAATTATTTTTAGGACTGTACATCTTCTGAGGTCAGTGTACTCCATATCCATTCATTCGTTCACTGGGTAAATATTTATCTTACAGACGATCTGGGCTAAGCCTCGGAAAGTCATAGATTCATCAAGCACAACCCTAGCCCTCCAGTCACTCACAGTCTGGGTGGGGGACACAGGCGAGTAGCAAGCAGTCAGGGTACAATATGGCAGGTGCTCTGAGACAGGGAGGTGCAGAGAGGGGCTTCACAATTGTTAAAGATCTCAGAGAGCCAACCACATGGCTGCTCAGCACACGCCCTGCCCACGCACTGACTGGTGTCGTGGAGACAGTGACAGGCCCTAGCCCCAGAGGATCCACAGCGCAGCAGAGGAGATAGAAATGTTAACAAATAAGTCAAGTGAAATGTGATGACTGCTATAAATAAAGGTATGGGAACAATGGGGAAAGAATGACTAATTCTGGAGGAAGAGAAACATTTCCAGAGGAGGGTGTGATTTCATCAGCTGTTGAATGAAAGAGGGGTCAATGAAACTCTGCTAAAACTTTCTCCAGGGCCTCGGGGGCCCTGAGCTCCAGGACCAAGAAGATCGAGTTCACGGTCCCCTCCTCTTCATGAATTGAGAGATGCAATGTAAATTGCTAAGTAGCTTGTTCTTTATCTTTAAAACAGGGATAATTGTGCCTACCTTACGGGGTTGGTTGTTGTGCGTAATAACTGAAATGATCCTTGTAAAGTGTCTGTCATGGTGTCGTGTACAAAAGGGTTAGCAATTATTATTTGATCTCGTCCCCATTTGGTTTCTATCCTCTGATACTGAAAGGCTTTGTCTCTCTTCGCTTAACTGCCCCCTCCTCCCTGGCCTCCTCCTCCTCAGGTCACTGCTGTTGCTATGATACCGTGGGAGCAGGTGTGGGGAGCGGCTGCTTTAGAGCACCGTGAAAGTAAAGGTGCCTGGTGGGTTAGTTTCTGTTTCTGCAGAAGAGAAACAGAAAACAGAATGAAAGAGGTAAACAGACCAGCAGAACTACAGGTAGGAAGGTATTAAAAAGAACTTTGGTCAGCATTCCTGTGGACAGGCAGGCAAATGGGCTGGTGTGCAGGCATCCTGGCAGGTAGACAGACATACCACTTGGCATCTTTGTAAGGTTTTCCAGAACTGTGAGTTGTTTTCTGGATGCAGCCGCCGGGGGTTAATCTGCAATTGTTGTGATTCTCATTGCAGCTGAGTGTGGGAATTCAGTCACGGGCACTCAGGGTACTTTGCTGTCCCCCAACTTTCCTGTGAACTACAATAACAATCACGAATGCATCTACTCCATCCAGACCCAGCCGGGGAAGGGGATTCAGCTGAAAGCCAGGGCATTCGAACTCTCGGAAGGAGATGTCCTCAAGGTAAAATTGACAATTTCACGGAGTATGTATGCTGTAGTATGCAAAAGTGTGGTCAACATTTGTTTCTGTGTGAATTATCCAAACACTCTTCTTTCCTCCTGAGGCCCAAGATATGGTCCTCGCTCATCTGGGAGAAAGTGAGGACCAAAAAGAGAGAGATATGTGAGTGTTTAAGAATATGGTTTTAGAAGAGCTTCCTTAGAGGCTGCCTGCTATCGTATACAGGTGAGATTGAGTATGGGTTGACTACATAATAGGAAATACTAATAAATTCAGCTAGAGCAGCAATGGATCCAGTTTTTCATTGTGAACCCTGACCATCAACACAGATAACGAAGATCTCCTAGAATGTGTGTACATGTGCACATGTGCATTCATTCATTTATGCAGCTGTGTGTTTGGGGAGATGGATTCTTTTATATTTGCATTTCCCCATGTGTGTGAATTGGTGTCTGTATATTCATATGGTATGGGGCCTCTGTGTCTGTACATACTTGTGTCCGTGTATTTTGTGTATGTACAATTGTGCATGTTTCGAGTATATGTTTTGGTAGACTACTAGGCTACTGCAGTGGCTTCAGTGTGCCCTGATGGTGGCCTATGTGTGGCAGTGGGGTTACAGAAAGTGAATTCAAGACATATGTAAGAGAAAGAAATGACAGGACCTAGATTACAGAGAGAGTTATAAAGAGGGAGTTGTTAAGACTCTGAGCATACATATATCTTGTATTTTTTTGTGTGTGTGTGATTAAGTGAGTATCTCCAATGACGTGGTGTGCGTGTGCGTGTGTGTGTGTGTGTGTGTGTGTGTAATCAGAGTTGACTTTAGAGAATTTATTAAAGAGCTGCCTTAATAAAATGGATTTTAAGAAAATCTCACACATTGTATGTCCATTTTCATTCTAGGCTAAGGAACCTTTTAGCTTATTCTATAATAGTATAGTTTTATGACTCCCTGTGGCCAGAGAAGTCTGACACTAGAAAAAGTTGAAATAACCAGAGGCCACTACTCTGGAAAATCCAAAGAGAAACCATTAAATCCACATCCTTTTGGATTCTCTCTAGATGTGATAAATGTCCTTTTTATGTACAGATGACATCATGGCCCACCTGCTAGGGCATACGTTCTCTTGTTCGTGTGTGTGTGTGTGTGTGTGTGTGTGTGTGAGCACACACAAAAGGTGTTTCTCGCTCTTACCTAATCCTTTTTGAACCCAAGAAGATGAGCTCATGAGATGACTGGGTGACTGGGTGGGACTGGGTGTGCAGGAAATAGGCTAGAACAATTCCACCGGCTTTTCGAGCTCCGCTTTCCAGCCCCACATAAACATAGCATGCGTCTCCAAACAAGAGAGCACCAGACAAGGCTTCATACCCTTCCGACGACCACGTCTTCAGGCATCTCCCTTGACCTGCTCTTCTCTCCATCCGTTTGTTAATCACCAATAGCAGAAGCCCACAGGCTGCAATTGGGACGTTGGGGCCAGAGGGACTTCCCCTCTGTAGTGAAGCAGATGGAAGTGATGTGAGTTGGGCAATGCAGAGGGCTTCTTGGATAAAGGCCGTCCGCAGAGAAAGGTGGCTTTGAGGCATAGGTTGCAGTTTTCAGGCTTTGAAGGAGTTATGAGAAGTGGTTCTGTGCATGTGGCCTAATAGGCCTAAATGGCTCCTAGGTTGCTGGAGGTCACATGGTGCACGGCCAGTGCCTGAGCTTCTCGCCCACAGTGGTCTAGATTCAAAGTAGCACTTAAGACATAGTCAACAGGTGTGTACACCCACTGCACTGCTGCGACTTGGCCTCAGAGTCAGGTGAGCAGCTTAGTAGACTGGCAGAAGAGAGACCTCCCCAGGCAGTCAGGGTAAGAAAGGAGAGATGGGGGCATAAAACCTGGGTCAGAGGTCGGGGGGAGTCTCTCGCAGGAGGCAGGACCCCAGGTAGTCCTGCAGGGTTGTGGGGAGAGGGGCCTGAATTCCTGTGTTTCTCAGGGAGGGCATTCCCAGACTTCAGACTTTGTCACCTGCCCAGTGGGCCCTGCCACCCAGCCTTCTGATATTGGGCCTGACATTCTTGGCAGAGAACATCTTATTCCTGTGTCTAGGCCTCTTTAGTTCTCCTCAAAAGGTAACGCTGTGGCTTCTGACCTGGCTGAAAGCCCACCCGAGGGACCCTGTGACCATAGAACTTTTAGAACGAGGTCCTGGGGGAGGAAGGACAAGGTATGCAGGGACATAGGGATGGTGACGTGTATCACCTTCCTGTTCTCTCTTCCTCGGGGCTGCTTGCCCTCCTGAGGGAGAACCTAAGACATCAATAGGTACCAGAGCTCTTTCAGAAATCAAAGAGACTCTCAGTTGTAGTTTCCTACATGGGATTCACAACTGCCCTGCAACCGCAATCAGCGGCAGCAGCCCTGCTGTTTAAGCCTGTCACTCGAGTCTACCTCGACACAGATATCTGCAGGAGAGCAGAAGAGGCAACTCCAAGAACACCCTGCTCTTGCCCTGTGTAATTGACCCACCTGCTATAACACTGGCACCTTCCTAATCTTGAGGACCTGACTATCCCTCCAAAGAAGCCCCGACGCACACCTGAACTCCTGACCAAGGAAACCTGTCACCTCCTCCACGCTTCACTCATCTCCAAAGATGCAGTATTTCATGCATCTGACTAAGCCTCCAAACCTTCTGTGGTCTTGCATTTCTGACCCATGAGAGGCCTGTTTTCTTGCATGTGTGACCCGAGATCTGTTCCTTACTCTCAATAACTGTGAATTTCTTAAAAATCACCCCCTCCCACTCCAGAACCTCCTGACTCTTATTATTTTGGTACCTGCGAGGTGATCCTTGCTGCTACGCTGGCATGAGCAAGACGGGAAGGGTCTTTAAATGCAATGGGATGGAAAGACAACTTCCATTTGCTCAAGATAGCGAATGAAGCACAGGCATATAATTCCATCCTCTACGGGTTCCCATTAGAATGACTAAATGGACATAAAAACAGGGGAATGTGGTCTCAGCACTATAAATTAGGCAAGGGTGCCTTTCACATAGAACTTAGAGAAACTTCTGCCAAATGAAATGCCCAAGAGAGAATCCAGATTGAGAAAGGGCCTAATCAAACCAGAAATCACACAAGTGAAGTGAAGTCCTGCCCATGGATTAAGTGCTAGAAACCTTAAGACCACCTAGCTCAGAGCAGCAGAGCCTAGGGCTAAGGACACGCCATAGACCATTGGCAGGGACCAGATCTCAATCCTGCTAGCTCCTCTAAAGATGTGCTAGGTCTGAGAGACCACACAGAGGCAATTCCCTCTTGACATGACCTTCTGGCTTTCATTTGGCTTTTGTTCACAAGCCAGGTAAAGCAGGGTGATGTCAAGGGTGATCCCACATGCACACACATGTACACATGCATGCACATGCATACTCTTCAGCACCAGGGGTAGGAAAGGCTTCTGCTATGGCCTCTTTGGGTTTAGCTCTTTTGCTTCCTCTTAGAGACGACTGGGTTTTCCATTCCCCATTTCCGTTCTTGCTTTGTATGGCATTCCCACAAGAAAACTAAACGGATATGTGTAAATATTCAGTAGATCAGAAGTAAGAGACCTGTCTGAGGAACCAGAGCTAATTGCCCCTCTGTAAGCAACAGAGAAAAGAAAAATACTTTAAAGACTCCTAATTTGTATTCTTAACAGGATTTGAGAGAATATTATATTTATGACACAAAAATAGGCAATAATGAAAACAGAGCAATCTGAGATGAGGAAAGATTGAATAGAGATGAAAAACATGATCACCCAATTAAAAACGGAATGGAGGTAATGAAGGGAAGATAGCAAACCACAGAGAAATGAAATCAGTTTATTGTAAGATCAGTTTGAGAACTTCTCCCACATCTCATAAGGAAATGAAAAAGGATTCTTTTATATTAATAAAATGTATAATCAATCCACAGTAAAACTTTATGTGCCAAATAACATAGCATGAATAAATTAAATAAAAACTTCTGGAAATGTAAGGAAATTTTAATGAAGTTACAGTCATCATGGAAGATTTTAATATATCTCTGTTACTCCCTGACATATCACCTAGGTTAAAAATAAATAGGATTTCAGTAGCTTGAATAATATAACAGAATAAATCCAAAGGAAGTAAGAGAAAGATACTTTCAACAGTAGAGGCAAAAAAGACTGGAAAAAGAAACCTAAAGAACAGCAGCAAATATCAACAAAATCAAGTGGTTCTTTGAAAAATAACTAATAAACTAGACAAACCTGGCTGGACTGATCAAGGAATAAAGAAGCCACAAATGTGCGATATCAGGAATGACAAAAGGGACATAATCATAGATATAGTCGGGATTATGGAAATAAAATGTTTAAGAAAAACTGTAAGCCAATAAATATGAAAACTCAGATGAGATGGAAATTTTTATCGATAAAAAATATTAATTTCAAGCCGGGCGCGGTGGCTCACACCTGTAATCCTAGCACTCTGGGAGGCTGAGGCGGGCGGATCGCTCAAGGTCAGGAGTTTGAAACCAGCCTGAGCAAGAGTGAGACCCCCGTCTCTACTATAAATAGAAAGAAAGAAATTAATTGGCCAACTAAAGATATATATAGAAAAAATGAGCCGGGCATGGTGGCTCATGCCTGTAGTCCCAGCTA